>CAXHSM010001350.1:3407100-3437270 GCA_964019185.1 Maratus speculifer | reverse complement strand
GTTGCAACGTGGTACAGTAGACTCCCTCAAATCCGCACAGCTTGGGACTAGAGGTTGTGCGGATTTTAAAATTTTGCAAATTTCTCGTCATTGCTTTGTTTACATTTTTAAAAAGTATTTTGAATGTCATTATTAATGCAATCAAAACTGTAATGAATGTTTGAATGAAGCAATATCTTGATATAATTTTTTCACAAAAATATTTATTAATCCTTCATGAAAAAGGCATGAACTCTGTAATATTAACGAAAATCACAAATTAAAATATATATGAACTTGATATAAAATTAAAACAATTAAATTTTTGTCTCTATATCTGAACTGAATGTTTCATTGTTTACATCTGAAAATTATATGAGGATTTTAAAGAGTTGCGGATTCAAGGGAGTCTATTGCATTTCATTTATGAAAAGGGCACCAAAAACAAGTACACTGTTCACACAAAACTCTTTAACGTAGGATTTGATTTTCACACTTTTTTCCCATTTAGAGCATTCTGTTTCTGTAAATGGGACCTCTTTCAATAGCATTAAGTTGTAAAAAATATTTCTGTCTGTCTGTTAACATCTCTCTTTTATTTTGTAGGTTATTTCCAGTGTTCATAAATTTGTAATATTTGGAATTTGCAATTCCAAAGCTATTATACCAAGCTGATTATTAAAATTTTTAAATTCTTAGTCTAAGGTGCATTACAAGAGACCTTCAACCATCTTCATAAAAATTTCCAGCCTCATACGTTCTGCAGATCTCATTAGCCATTTCAGATACATACACAGAGAAAATAACCTTTTCATTAGTATATATATATATATATATATGTATATATATATATATATTCCTGGAATTATTCTACAAACTTATCATCGAGGGCCCCACTGTCTTTGTAAGTGTATTTCTCTGCCTTCCGCCCATTGTTGCTTGGGCCTCTATTGAATTTTGAAGATTTTAAAATTTCAAAAGAAAATCTTTCAAAATGAACATTACGGCTATTATTAATAAATAGAAATTATATATTATTTTTTAATTTCAGTTTTAAGTAATTTTTATTATTTCTTGCTCAATATGCTAAGTCATCCCCTCAACCATCCCCTTTTTTAAATATGTGAAATAAAAAAAAATTATATAATCATCTAGTATTTTTAAACATAATATTATTTTACTATTTCTTTTTATATTAAGTTGTGCTTTATTTTCTATCAGTGATATTTGTAGCAAAAAAAAAAAAAATTGATCTATGAAAGAAAAATATCTAATGTTAACCCTCGATTTTTCTGGAATTTTTTCCAGTTTGATTATGTTTTTTGCTATAGTAAATGATTGGTTAAATTCAGCATTGAATGTATTGCTAGGATCAGATGGGATAAAATAATATTAAAAACAGCACTTAGAGGGTTCAAGTACTGTCCAACAAGACATCAAAATTATTCTAAATTATTATCAAAAGTCAAATTGCCTTGAAGTTTTGACAGTATACCAACTAAAAAAATCCATTGAAATCATTGAAGATTTATAGCTATTTATCTGTTGTGTTGATAGAAAAAAATTTGAATCTTAATACTTGTACGTATATGTCATTAATATCTTTAAATGTATTGTTAAGTTGCATTTCCCCACATCAGTGGCTTCGTCGGTTCAGCCGGAAGTACAAAATTTGTGCTACCGTCAGCACAAATAATTTTCAAATGAATATTATTTCTGTATATATGTATTTCCTTCTACTGTGTATATTGTGTTTCATTTCATGAAAACATGTGAAAATGAAAAATATTTTTTTTCTCTTGATACTTTTGCAATACAGTCGGCTCTCGTTAAATCGAACTCATCGAGACCACAATAAATGTTCGAATTATCCGAAGTTCGAATTATGGAAAATATAAAATGAAAACATGCACTATTACAAAGAAATTAATGTTATAATGTTTTTAAAATTTATTTCGTCTGTTATCATTAGAATAAGACTTAATATTAAATTAAAAGATAAGAAACAAGCACGATGGAAGAAAAATTTAAAGCGTCACTGATGGATAGACGGGGCTCTAAGAAAGTAGATATCAAATGCATTGTATTATGCGTATACTCGTTTGGAACAGTCTTCACAAAAATTAAAGAAAGAAAGTTATTCAAATGATTTGAAATCCTTGAGAAAGAAAAGAAAAATGAAAAATCGGAATTCTCGTTAGTTCGAATTAAACGAAGTCGAGAAAATGAGTTCGAATTAATGAAAAATTTTAACGTTATTCTGCTATTGAAAATTACGGGACTTCATGTTTATTTCGAATTAAGCGAAAATTCGAATTATCCGATTTCGAATTAATGAGAGTCGACTGTATATTGTTTTATATCATTAAAGTTTTCATTTGTAAAATTTTTGGAAAGGTACTTGAAATTTGGGTTAGGTACTTGAATTTTATGATTGAAAGATAGTACAAACTCTGTGTATTAACTGATCTTTTGATTCTTTTGATAACCACTTCTGCCTCAAGATGTAAATTCCCAAGATACAAGAAGAGCAAAGTGCGCAGAATGAATTTCGTTGCACGGAGTATAACAGGAAAACCGACAAACAAATAATCCGTTAAACGAATCATGTGATATGCTGTAGCGTTTTCTTATCCAGCCTTTCCCCTATTTATTTTATATGTGGTCTTTAAAATTTCCGTTTACCCATAGAAATTGTTATGAAAGTTTCATTTGGGGAAGTGGGGACGGTAAAAAAATATTTCCATTTTGGAATAACGGAGAGATGGATTCTGTAAACATGAACCGCCTTTAAAAATTCCAGTTTTCTGGAAGATTCCGAACTGCAAGTGTTACATATTGATCATTTTTTGTTTAACATTTCTGCAGTCTGTCTTATTTGGGCTCTTTCTTATAACTTGAGAGTATATTTCTTACATATTCCTGACAGGGGCGTAAATCCTGGGGGATATGGGGGGTTCCGCACCCCCCCCCCTCGAGAAAATCAATCGGAAAATTTCGCGTTTATCGGTAAAACAACACACTTAGTACGGAAAAAATGGTCATTATCTATAAAAACTTATAGATTGGAAAAACGAAAAAAATCTGTCGGGAAAATATCCGTTTAGTCTGAAAAATGTTATTTACTATAAAGACTTAGATGTTGGAAAAATGAAAAAATCAGTCGAAAAAATTCCCTTTCGATAGGGAAAATGTGCGTTTAGTCTTAAAAATGCTATTTATCTATAAGGACTTACAAATTGGGAAAATGTTCGTGTAGTCGGGAAAAAGTTATTTACTATAATGACTTTCAAATTGGAAAAACGAAGCAATCAGTCGGAAAATTTCCCGTTCGATAGGAAAAATGTATGTTTAGTCGGGAAAATGGTATTTAATTATAAGGACTTACAAATTGGAAATATGAAAAAGTCAGTCGGAATAATTCTCGTTTGATCGGAAAAATGTACGTTTAATCGAAAACAATATATATATATATGTAAGAAATTATAAAAATCTGATCTATTAATTAGTTTTTTAATAAATCGCCCCTCAATGTGGATACGGGCCGCATGACTAATAGTCACGTTTTATAGGGCAACTAGAAACTTAAGTTTATCGTGTTAATTTAACTGTAACACATGGCCCTTTTTAACTGGTAACCCTACGGAGATGAGAAATTTCAAATGTACATCTACGCACTTACTCTCGAGAAACCATGCTATAATGACCTGTGAAAGGATTTTCCTATGTTTTAGAATATTTTAATCTTAATGTTAATTCCTTGAAGTCTGTCGTTTTGTGAAAATGCGACATATATATATATAACTGTAAAAACTTATGAATTGGAGAAATATTTTTATTGTAATTTTCAGTTAGAAACAACAATTTTGAACAAAGAAATGTTATATAAATTTGTTTTTAGTCGGAAATATTTTCTATTTTTTGGATGAAACTATACAGATAAACTTTGATTTGTCAAATATTGTGAACTCATAAACCTCGATATGACGAAGAAACACTCGGATACATATCCCAACGATGTTAATATTATATGAAACTTTCATATTTTGATCAAAAACTTTGATATTCTGAATTTTTTTCGTGGACTTTGACTTCGAAATATCGAGATTCTGCTGTATTGTCGAAAATTTTTACTTTGGTGAGGAAATTTTTAGATATGTTAATTGAAGTGATGAAACTTGTACTTTTTCTCTAACTTTATAATCCCCTTAATATTTAAGTCTATTCTTAAACCTTTAGTGTTCTAGCTTATGATCATATAGCATGAAATCGTTACGGCCGTTAATCGTTATATGTTGCTACTGCTGAGAATATTGTTTGTATGTATTTAATAATTCAATATTTTTTGTATCAGTTATGCCATCTCCTACATGAAAAGAAGAAAAAATGCAATCCAAGTTGTGTAATTCGATTTTGTTGAGACATCGTTTTACAGATCAACTGGCTGTATTTCTACAGTCGTTTTAGATAGGAACGTGAAATTCAAGAAAGTAAATCTGCTAAACAAATAATTAATAACGTGCTTTAGTATATTAGAAATTCTTCCCCTATAAAGGTAAATGAGGTCGAAATTTTTTGAATATTTGGTATATCTCATCAGCCGTTTTAGGTAGAAGTGTGGAATTAATGAAAATAAAACCACTAAAAAAAATAAGCACGCATTTCAGGACTTCAGAAATTGTCCTCTAAGTGAGTTAAATGGAGTCAAAAATTCTAAAACATTTAGCCATATCCTGGCAGCAGTTTTAGGTAATGGCATGAAGATAACAAGCTAATTTAAAAGTAATTTCATATGCATTTCGGAGATTTTAGGAATTCACCTGCTTTTAAGAGGATTAAAGGGGGGGGGGTATTGAAACTTAGATCATTTTTCAATACTTCTGTTTTAGATTAATTATGAGATTTAGAATAACTGATCTACAAAAACATACTTAAACATATATTTTATTGACTTTGGAAATTCTCAAGTAATGATGTTTAATGGGGTGATGGTAAGTTTTAGGTCGTTTCAACATATCTAAGCACAAATTTTTCGTTGGAGGGTGAAATTCAGTATAACAAACATACCAAAAAATTGTTAATTACAGTACTTCAGTAATTATTTAGCTATTTTCTTTATTCTATCGCCAACATCGACTTTGAAGAGAATAATGTAAAATTATACTAATAAGACAACAATAATGGATAATTTATTAGATGATTAGATGTTAAAAAACGTAGTTTTATTTAAATTTTACCTGTATTATTTCATTTGATTCAATAATCTTTTAGGAAAACCGACTAGGGTAGCGGACGAAGGCAGCGAGTATATATATGTGTGAGTGTGTTACATTTCATTTCGCAATATTCATTTAAATTATTCTAAATTTCTGGAATGTTATTTATTTCCCCATTTTTTAATAATACCTCATATTTGTTTTAATTGAGTTTCCCTTTAATTTTAAAACGTATCTATTAATAAATATCTTATTTAAATTCTTAATCTAAAGTTTTTGGTCCTTTATAAATTTTAACAGTTGCCCAATCTATAATATTCTGAGAGAAGCTAGATTTTATTTTCGAATGTTTTAAAAGCCATTTTGTTATTTTTATTTCCAATTTTAATTCAGGAATCTGTGTTCCCACGTCTTTTTTATGCTAGGCTTTTTTCTTCGAAAACACCACGCTACGAGGTATGGGCGCCTTAATCTGCTCCCCTCTCGAGTCATTATCTTAGCTGTCCATCTCTAAAAGTGCTCCTTTCACTAATTGGCTTGTTTCTGTACTACATTGATATCTGTCGTCATCTGCAAATCTAACAAAAAGCAGATGCAATGGCTTTGGAGCTTGGATTTCCATCTTGTTTCAAGTATTTCGACACATTATCTCTTGTCTACGACTGTTGTATTTTTCTAAATTTTCTTTTGAATATATCATATAGTATGACATAAAGATTCATCCCAAAGAATGAAGGCTTTACACATTTTTTCACATGTAAGACTCATTTTAATTTTTCATGTTTGATGAATAAACGACTTAAAACAACAAACTGGCTCCATTTCTGATGAAGAAATCACCGGATTATCGAATCCACTGCCTTGCTACACTTACGCTCTGACCGACCGTATAGATATTAGTACGATTACACAGAGTCGTCCTTATGACAGACAGCTTAAAGCGAGGTCCAGTGCAACGATTTTGAGAGGCCCTTTCCTTTCAGAGTCTTAACATAATTTCCCTTTATACTATCAATAATAAAAAAGAATGGTTTTCGTCTATATTCTTGTAATCCGGGGAGTTAGGGTTCGATCCCCTAGCTATTAGAAAGGAGTAGCATTTGTTTTGAGTTTGTAGGAGTAATTTCTGGAACTACCTGGCCACCAATTCCAAAAGTAATAGTGGCAAATTGATGGTGAAAGTCCCTCTCCCAACATAGGCTGTATTTTGTATCAAGACCACTATATTTTATTAATTAAATTTATAAATTTACACTAAGGATTTTCTGTTATACCCTTTTTTGTTAAAGAAAAAATATTTTGTTGCCAGGTGCGAGGCCTCTCTAGGCGCGAGGTCCTGTGTGGCCGCACCTGTCGCACATCCCCTCAGAACGGCTCTGCGACTGCAAAACAACCACCTTGTGTTCTCAATTTAAATTCTCTGATATTAGCTATTATCAAGAATTTCACGCATGTTGCCTGGATTTGACGGGTACAAAATAACACAATCTTTCATAAACTGCCAAGATTCCACGAATTTAATACATGACAATATATGTGTGTGTGTGTGTGTGTGTACTACATGCATATACGTATATATAATAGTCGTTATTTTATTTTTCTTAGTACTCGGAAATTTTCTTTCTTGGAGTCGGAAATTTATGAGTCTACACCCCCCCCCCCTGCGTAACAAGGGTGGTTTACCCCCTGATTCCTGATACATCGTGCGTTATTATCATATTAAAATTCAGCGTTTGACTGCGAGTGAAAATCGTAGTTAGCTGTAAACGAATCACTAACATGAAAACTAGCAAGGCTGGACAAAGAATTGGCAGTTATTTTCACATTTTATTCCCTGCAATAACTAGCGGAAGATAGAAGAGAAAGTGAAAAATGTTACAGAAGGGGAAATGCGAATGACATTTGAATCATTTGTACGATTCTAAAATCTCTTATCATTTCCCCTTCGGGAAAATACTTGCCCAAATTTTGACGAAACTTCGTGAAATCCACAATTTTGCATTAAATCATAATAATGATGAATTGAATAGCAAAACAACTCATATTGTTATTTGTTCGAGTAAGTTATTTGCAGCGAAAAAGCAACTGATTTTCTTAGTGTATGGAAACAGTTTGAGTTAATTAAAATGACGGCATTTCAGCTTAAATTTGTGTAATTTTGATTTCTTAAAAGTGAATCCTTCGAACAATATTCACCTTTGAAGAGCGGCGCAGTTTTCATAGGTCACTTTCAAGGACAACCTTTATTCAGAAGTTACATTGCACATTGATTGCCATACATTTTATATTACTCCATTTTTATTTATTTCACCTGGAATCTCCCTCCTCTTGAAAAGCAGAAGCTGATTTTTCTCAATGGTCTGATAAATAAATTTATTATTTGCGCTCTAAAATTTTAATTTACATGCTTTTTTCAAGTATATTTATCTTTGATTTTTATATAGTTTTATATTGCTGGAAGTATCACTCCCTCCCTTCTTCTGAAATGACCATTTAGATGAAAAAAAAAATTGAATATTTATGCAGGAAATTTAGCCACAAAATTTCGTATGTATTAATTATACCATGCGTTCAGGCATTATTTTCATAATAAAGAACCATCGCATCATAGACATTGCATTTTTTCATTATATATGCAAAAATCACATACTAATTTCTGTTTAAAATCTCCTTATATTATTTTTTTTATATTTACATTAAAAATAATTCTTTACAAAACATTTCCTCCGTTCTCATAATGAGATATATAATCCAATAGTTAATATGTGCATTGTAAATTTAATATCATTATCACATTTCATATGTATGCATCGCCTAAATTGTCATAGAGTTTTTTACGCTTTCTTCACTGGAGGATTTCTTAATTTAAAGTGATGGTATTTTCTCTCAAATGAAGTTCGACAAGAGATTGCATAATTTGAGAAATAAAAATTAATAATAAAACATGTAACTCATTAAATTCTCTTAAAATTACCTTTTAAAGCTTATCTAGAATACATATCTTAATACCATGCTTATTTCCTTCTTTCAACTTGTACTTCTGGTATGTCTTTGCTTCTAAATGTGACAGTAAAGGACATTTAACAGAAAGCTTAATCGAAACCAACATTATTTTTCAGAATCTTTTCAAGATCGAACATGGAATCGTATTTATTACACCACATTTCTAATTTTTTGTATAAAAAAAGGAAAAAAGCTGTTAAATATAAAAATTTTGAAGTAGTTTATTCTTAGTCCCCTTCTAACATTTAGCAAACAATATTTTCATAAAAAAAAACATTCAAATTCAATTATTAGCAATTGGAATAATATGTACTAAATATTTGTGACTTATTTATATAATTTTTAATTTGGTGTTTTACTTATATTGCAGATGCACAGTTGTTTGAAAAATTCGATCTTGCCTTACCATGAAGACACTTCAAAACACAAATTGCATTTGAAGATTATGGACTCTTTTCCGCTTTAACTATATACTGGCATAATAAACTGGTGCTGTGAGGATTTTCTAAAACTTCTTGATTAGTTTGAAACTTTGGAACTGTATTTATTTTCTTCCGCAGGCTTTCAAATTGGACTAGATTAGGATTATTAGACAATTTTTATAACGCTATCAAGTGCTTGCAATTATTTTATTATTAAGAAAATGTCAAATTTCTTACGGTGCTGAAATTGTAATATAATGTTTAGAATTTTTCTGCATTTCTGAAAAATCATACTTCTAAAGCAACAATGAAAGAATCAAAAATTTTCTAATAATATTCAATTATTCCAATTTTTTATGTATTGTCAGTACTCTATATGGAAGAGTATTGCCTTTTGAATCTCAACTGAATACACTTTTGCAAGAAGCTCTCAATTGAAAAATTTGTCAACTTTCATAAAATTGACTCCATTTCTGGAGGAAAGAAAACAATTTTTTAGCATAAATAGATATAACTAGCTCATTCTTGTTCATTTCTGGGTTTATCCAACGAAAAACTCCATTATCTCGATATTATCATATTTCAGTCTTAAAAGAAAGACACTGATTTATAATGGTGAAAAATCTCTTTTATTCATGTGATGTAAATAAAATGGCCTTCAGAAATCTATTTTAACTTTGCAGCTTAGCCTTTCCTTAATGAACTTCACTAGTGATTTTTCTAGTTAGACATTTGAAAAGAAATCTAGTTTACAATTAAACCATTGTATTGGAAGTAAGGAAAAACTATTCCATTTGTGAGATATGCAGTAGAAAACCTTATAACAAATCAAATCAACAACAACAGATATATTCATCAATATTTAATCAACAGATATATTCATTTTCATAGACAGCAATACTTTCGCTTGTGGGGTATAAAAAACGAATTTTTGTGATGTCTAATTTAGAGCAGTGCCATGCTCACATGTGTGAATTGTGCAACAAACTGTTTTCTCAGGAATGTAATTTGGATGTTCACTTAAGAATTCATACTAAAGAGAAATCTTTCTCTTGTGTGGTTTGCAAGAGAAACTTTTCTCGAAAAGCTCATTTAAATGTGCATCTGCGAATTCATACTAAAGAGAAACCTTACTCTTGTGAAGTATGTAACAAAGCATTTTCTGAGAAATCTAAATTAAACGTTCATATGCGAATCCATACTAAAGATAAACCTTTCTCCTGTGTGATATGCAAGAAAACGTTTTCGCTCAAATCTTCTTTAGATAAGCACTTGCGGACGCATACTAAAGAGAAACCTTACTCTTGTGAGATTTGCAACAAAGGGTTTTCGGTGAAATCTAACTTAAACGTCCACATGCGAATCCATACTAGTGAGAAACCTTTCTCTTGTGAAGTATGCAAGAAAATGTTTTCTCAAAAATCTCATTTAAATGTGCATCTGCGAATTCATACTAAAGAGAAACCTTACTCTTGTGAAGTATGTAACAAAGCATTTTCTGAGAAATCTAAATTAAACGTTCATATGCGAATCCATACTAAAGATAAACCTTACTCTTGTGAAATATGCAAGAAAAAGTTCTCTCAAAAAGTTAATTTAAATAGACACTTGCGAGTACATACTAAAGAGGAACCTTTCTCCTGTGAGGTATGCAACAAAGGATTTACTCAAAAAACTCATTTGAATGCTCACCTGCTGTGTCATACTACAGATAAGCTGTAGTATTGTTCTTGTGAAGTGTACAATAAAGGATTTAGAAATAAATATTATTTGAATATCTATGTATGAATTCGTACCAAAGATAAACCTTTTTCTTGTGAGTTGAGCAAAAAAAAGTTATCTGTGTAATTTGCGCTGAATGTTCACTTGTATATTAATAATAAAGAGTAACATTTCTCCTGTGAGGTATTTAACAAAAAGTTTTCTTTGAAATCCCACTTGGTGAACTTATACTCGAGAGAAACCTTTCCTTTATGAGGTGTGCAATAACAGCTTTTCTCAAAAATGTCGGTTGAATACCGATCTACAATTTTACACGAAAGAAAAATTTTTTTATACATCTGATATCAGCAATTGTTTTCTCAATAATCTCATTTAAATGCTCTTATGCAAACACTTTGTTAAAGAGAGGCCTTTCTCTTGTGAGGTGAGATGCAATTGATTTTCTCACAAGTCCCATTTAAATATTCACCTGTGGTTTCGCAAGAAATAGGAACCTTGTTGTCTAGAAATGTTCAAAAAGAGGTTTCCTCAAAAATGAATTTGGATGACCAACTGCGAATTCACATTAGTTGTTAACAAAAAGGTTACTACTTGGTTATCCCGTTGATCAAAAAAAACAATCGTCAAATTATAAGATTAAATGCCAATAATGGATGATTGTGAATGTCACATTTAGTGACATTAAACACAATACACATGTTTAAAATGCCATCAAGTGGTTTTTAATTCCACCTTTAATTTGTATTATATTCATCCTTTACTAATTTATTTGTTTCCCGTTGTTTAAAATAAAAATTATGTCAACATCTAAAACTTGAAGATTTTTATAATTTTACGAAAATGGTCGACGGGATAACCAAGTAGTACTGCAAAAAGTAATATGATGAATCTGCTTTAAATATGCATTATTATACCGACTCAAAACACCAGGACTTCTGTAACAGATTTGGCTTGCAGCTCTTTTTCGCCATTTTTTATTTATTGTGTTCGCAGTGAAAAAAAAAATCAGTCAAATTTGAAATTAAATGTGCATACTCAAATCAAAAGAAATTCGTCGTTTGTGAAATGGAAAATTCTTATTAAGAATATAGCAAGATATTATCTTTCTGTATTACAATTGAAAGTATTTTGTTCATGCTTAAATTTAATTATTATAATTGCAATTTTAATTGATGTTTAATAAAGTATTTTGCTGTTATTTACTTTAAATTGAGCAAAGCAAAAAATTTTGTTTTGAAAATTTTGTAATATTCAAATTGTTAAACGTGTTAAATTTTTTAAGATTTTGATTTTGATGTTCCGGTCAGAACATAAGTGATACCCACGGTTCAAAATAAACTAGCAGAGTTTGTCCATAAAATGCTTTGTGAATGTGTCGAAATTTGCAAAGGTAATTTTTGCCCTAATGAACCATAACAAGCTGTGAAATAGCAGAAAATCAAACGTTAATTATATACAGGGTGATTATAATTAAAGTCCGAGTTTCAAAACACTCTAAAAAGCGAACCACTCGTTAGAATGGCGTCAAAATTTAACAGCGTATTATTGAAGAAAGGGGAAAGAACATGAACAAAAAAAGGTTCCAAATTTTAGCGACAGGTGGCGCTGTAAGCATCAGAATTTCGACTACAAAGGACAAATCGTAAAACAACGGCTAAGGCGTAAGTTACACGATATAAACCAACTGTATTGTTCAGTGTGCATGACTGTACGCGTGTGATACTGTTAGTTACGTAAGCCCGTCCACCACGGCCAAGTCGTACCACATCGGATGGGAAAAATCGGTTTTTAACTGTCCTGAGGCCAAACGTCTGAGAAACAACGTCTGAGAAGCGAAATGAGGAAATGCCGTTTACCAAACGCTTTTATAAGACCTGAAATTGTCGTGCGCATGCCAGGTATTTTAATATACATATACTGACGCTTACAGCGCCATCTGTCACTCAAATGTGGAACTTTTTTTTTGGTTCATGTTCTTTCCCCCTTCTTCAATAATACGCTGTTAAATTTTGACGCCATTCTAACGAGTGGTTCGCTTTTTAGAGCGTTTTGAAACTCAGACTTTAATTATAATCACCCTGTCTCAAAGATTTATGTGCATATATATGACAGGAATAACAAGTATGTAACAGAACAAACGACCTTTATTAAACAAAAATATTTAAAAAAAATGATAAAAAAAATTAGCGTTCTCTGTGCGTGTCCAATAGACGATTTAGTAAATGAGGGATCCATACACATATACAGTGGGCTGTCATTAATTCGAAATCGGATAAATCGAATTTTCGCTTAATTCAATCAAAACATGAAGTCCAGAAATTTTCAAAAGCAGAATAACGTTGGAAATTTTCATTTATTTGAACTAATTACCTACTGATTTCATTTATTTGATCTAATTATGTATTGATTTCGTTTAATTTGAACTAACAAATATTCCGAATTTTTTATTTTTACTTACTTTTCTTGGACAAAAATGAAAGAAAGGAAGTTATTTTAAAGATCTGTGATCCTTGAAATAGTTTCCTGTCTTTTATTTTTGTCAGAATTGTTCTGAACTAGTATACATGTATACATATAATCCCATGCATTTGATATCTGCTTTTAGTGCCCGTTTGTCCATCCAATGACTCCTCCATCCCTTCTTCCATTGTGCTTGTTGCCGATCCCTAAATTAGCTTATGTATTTATATCTTTTAAATTAATATTAGGGGTCGTCCATAAATGATGTCACGCTTGAAGGGGAAAAGAGGGTTCATGAAATTGTGGTTATTTGTGACATGGAGATGAGAGGGAGTAAGAAGAAATATGACATCACACATTTTGGTTGAAGTAAAAAACAGATTAAATTATGAAGTTATTTTAAAATTTAAATGGTTTTTGTTCATAAAGATAAGATTTAAAGCCGAATATGTTAAATTCTATTTGAAATTCAAAATTACTACATTTTTCAATTGCTCATTCATATTAAAATTGTATTACGATTGCATATCAATTATGTTTTCTGTTGTAAACCTTAACCTTATTTGATACAAAATGAGCACATGAAAGATTTTTGTTATTCAACTCACAAATGTCATTAAAACTCGTTTTAAGATTAAAAAATAAAATTCGAAATATTATCTAAAACGTACTGCTTTGTTTCTGAACTGAAAGTACATGTTTACGTAATATAGTTTGACATGTCGTCACATGAGAATAATAAGGTTCTATCTGCGTTTTAAAAAAATGACTTATCAATATATAAAGGTTCTATTTGTATCTATGAAGGCATTTTTGCATAAAAATGATGTTATACATAATTTAAATATGACATTACAATTATATTATGACATTATTTTAATGCAGAATTTTCTTCAGTGATACAAATAAAGCATTTCCATATCGATAAGTCAATTTTTTCAAAAACACAGATAGAACCTTATTATTCTCAGGTGACGATGTCATAGCAGGGGGGGGGGGTCAAAAAATGAAAAAACTGCATGACATCATTTATGGACGGCCCCTTATGTCATACTCTTAATATAATAGCCGAAATAGATTTTTAAAATATTCTAACATTAATTCTATAAAAGTGTTACCTTTTTAAACAAGTTTTCTTCTCATATTTTTTATATTTCGAACTCTGGAAAATTGAATATTTCTTGTGGTCCTGACGAATTTGAATTAACGAAAGACGGCTGCATTTCGAACTGAGAAAAATACACCATACCTCTTATACATTATAAAACAATATTTATTTCTCAATGATATCGACACTGGAACCCAGAGATATGAAAATTAAGTTAATAATAAAAAGGGTTGCTTAAATCCCATGAAAAATCGATAGAAAACACTATTTTTGAAACAAACTAAACTTCGTATTCTTCCAACAAGTCAGAGATAAAAAGATTAAAAAATGAAACAATCTGTTTCCTCAACCTAGCTAAAGCCCTAAATTTATGCAAATGCTTAGTCTTTAAACTGACATTTAATCGTTATGTTATAGTGTCAGCTTTTAACCAACAAAACTATTTGAAATATCTCTTACATTTTAATAATTATGATCATGCAAACTGGTTAATTTAATTTAATAAAAGAGTACATACTGACAGATATTAATCTAAAAAAATAATTTTATTTAATTTTAATATTTAAAATTCGCTATTTTGTAGTCTTTAGCGATGTAATTATCATTAGTTTTAACGAATTCAATAGTTAAATGATGTTTAATGAACTAAGGAAGTTAAGTTACTTTCAAAAGAGACCAATGAAATATTGAAACGTACAGCTTTCAACCAAAACGAAAAAAAGAACTCCATCACAGCATGTCTCAAAAACTTGAAAAATAATGAAAGTACAACTTATATAAATTCAAAGACGACATAAATTAAATATCTTTATAGTAAAAAAAAATCTAGATAAATTAACATGGCGAGCATGAATGCCATACCTAATCCAGTCTAATTAGAGTTCTAAGTAGAAAATTCTGATGTAATTGTTTTTAGTGGATTACTTTATGTTTTCGGGGGTGCTGAATACTAATCTGAAGTTGTAATGCAAAATTCTCTCGGCAAATATCAAAAATCTTTTTTAAAAAAATCGCAGTTTTTTTTTTTAATTTGGAATGTTAATTGCAAAGTAAGCTGTTTACACAAAAAGTGACTCTATATTAAAATACAGAGAAGAAGATTACCTTCAATTCTTTTTTTTAGGAAGTATGGCTTCCGTATACAACTTACATACTATCGAAGACGACGTATATTAAATATCTTTAGTGTGTATCTTTAAAATAAAAAACTTTCTCGATAAACTAACTTGCCGACCATGAATAGCATATCATCAACCACAGCTTTCATTTTGTAGTGCAGTCTAACTAGAGTTCAAAGTGGAAAATTCAGCTTATTTATTTTTATTGTCTATATTTTTGGGGATGTTGAATACGAGTCTGAAGTTGTAATGAAAATTTTCTCTCGGCAAACATAAACAATCTTGCAAAAATCTCCGATTTGTTATTTTTCCTCGGGGGAGGGGAAGGGGCTTATTACTTACAAACTAAGTTTTTTACACAAATGACTCTATATTAAAATACAGATGAGAAAATTATCTTCAATTCTTGTTCTCATCTTTATTGTATTTTAGAAGTACAGTTCCAGCTGCAAAAATGTTTAAAATTTCTTTCTGTATCATATAAAAATCGATTTATATTAAAGTAGCTGCTTTTTAATATTTCAGAAATAAACATTTCAGTGTGACTCTTATAACATTTTCTGTGTTATAACATGCAAAAAAATAAAAATATATTCTTTTATGACCAAAACTTATTGAGTTACGATAGTTGCAATTTAATGAATTTTCTGATTTTTAGCGAGCAACTATGGAAAAACATGTTTTTAGTGCTGCATTTCTAAACTGTATTTGATTGTATGCATAAATAATAATTTCGTAGTCTTATGGTGTTCGCTATGCATATGCGTTTGGCAGGAATGAAGTCGAAAACAAACTTTTATTTTTTAAAAATGATGTTAAAACGGTAATTATTTTTTATACAGGGCGTCTGTTATTAATGTTTACTAAAAACTAATTTCTAAACCATTAGTTTAAGTGGTATAGTTCCAATTGCAAACATTTTTCAGATTTTATGTATCATGTAAATTCAATTTATGCTTTTAAAAGGGTGCTTTTTAAATAGTTAAGAAATTAAAAAAAAATACAATTTCTCAATTCTTAAACGTAATTCAGAAAAAGTTCCTCCATGCTCTAGCAACTAGCCAGAAAAATGTATTCTTTTATAGCTAAAACTTACTGAATTATCATACTTAAAGAATTTAATGAGTTTTCGATGTCTTAGGAACCATAAATGGAAAAGTTGAAAATACACAATACTCACAAGATCTTAACTAGGTAGGTTTTGTCATGCAAAAATTAATTATTTCACCTTAAAACAATTTTAATGGTGTAAATTCATTTGAACAAAAAAAAAAAAAAAAAAAAAAAAAAACAGCGTTTTTATTTTAGTCCGAAAATTGTTTCAAATATTTTGTTTAAAGGTCCTCTAATTAAAACATTCGTTGGAAAGATGCCATTAGTTATACGTTTGAAAAATAACAGGTTGTTGGAACCTGGTACTTGTGAAAGTGTGTAACAGTGTAACGTGTTAATCAAAAGTAACTCTATTTCCCATCTCTACCTTAAACCAGACCCATATGTGATTCGTTAAAAGACTCGCCTATTCGCCGATTATTTTCTCAAAATTTATTTTTCACTAACTCATGTATAATCCGATCCCCAAAAAATCAAAACTCAAAACCTTGAAAATCCCAAATTTTGTCCAAATTCTTCGATTTATACACGAGTATTTATAGTCATTCCCTCTAACACTGTGAGTGACCCTCCCCCCTTGCAAAGAAATTTCACTCAAAATTGTTGTTTGGAAGAGAGATTGTACATTGCAGCAATGCATTTACTGCTTGGGAGAAGAAAAGAAGAGTTTTCTTAATTTTTTTTATATATTTATTTTTTGAAATGAAGATGTGCGATTTGGAAACAGTTACAGTTTTTTCAGAGTGGAAAAAAATGTGCGTTTGTGGCTTTTACACTAAATAGGGGAAAAGTTATTGGTTTTGAGGATCATTTAATTTTTCAAATTAGTGGTCCTGTTAAAATTGTTATTTGGTCTCAGAGCAGCGGACTATCAAATACGCTGGTATGACTAATGTTCATAAATAATAAATACTTTTCTCGCTGTATTATACAAAAACATGTTTTAAGGAACCTCAGATATTCATCTTCATTTCTTTTGATAAATACTTGAAATGGTGTTAAAAGATCCATAAAGAATTTCCGTTACAGACGATAACACAAAATAGGGTTATTTTTTACTGCACCTCTGAACAAACTATAAGTACTACAAAATTCATTTTTAATGGTGAATGTGGGATAGTAATCATACATCAAATACATGACGGTCTGATTAATTCCCGAGAATTAGATAATGGACAGGCGGAAGACAGATAAGTCGAAGTATTAAATGCTTTTCAAGTATGTTGGAAAGTTTTAAACGGTGAATGAATTGGGAAAAGAAAGCAACAAAATCAAATGCTTTTTACCAACATTTATTGACATCTAAAAATCACATCCGATCTTTATACATTTATGAAAAACAATCAGAATTCAGAAGATCTTGAAAATAATTTAATAACTACAGGTATTAGTAAGGACATTTTAATGAAATTAGGACATCTCCTTTTTATAGATTTCAGATGGGAACGGCATAGCTAGAAAACACTTTTTAGCAACCTTTATTT
Organism: Maratus speculifer; assembly: GCA_964019185.1. Classification (NCBI taxonomy): domain Eukaryota; kingdom Metazoa; phylum Arthropoda; class Arachnida; order Araneae; family Salticidae; genus Maratus; species Maratus speculifer. The sequence continues at coordinate 3,419,645 of CAXHSM010001350.1, read as the reverse complement.
AAATTTTGAAACCTCACTAGACTGCCTTTTAAAATGACAATCAGTATATCAAACACAATTAATTATATCCTATTTTCAACAATATGGGAAATTCAGGACAGTACCTCCTTAAAAACAGCATTTTCAGCGTAACCTCCTTAGTCCTAATATTGCCTGTGTGCGACACTAAAGAACATTCTTTAAATTAATTTAAATGCTACTAGAATTGTTAAACATGCTTCTATATTTTAAATAATTGTATTCTTATCATAAGCATCGATACATAGACATCAATATAAACATCAACATTTTTGCAGACGTTTTATAACAATTTTAAACTGATTTTTGTAGTCCCGTGTAAAATTTGTTTCTGGACTAAAGAGGTTAAAAAATTATGAGAAAGACAGTTTTAAAATAAAAACATTTCACTGTGAGAAATTACTTTTAACAATTTTCTGAATTAAATATTCTCAATCACTAATAAACTCAATATTACAGATTTATAACAAATTTCGTAAAAAAAAAATAATAATAATAATATTTTTGCGTTACTATAAACGATAAATCCCAATAAAAAATGAATTCGCGAGAAATTATATTATAACTCCTCATTTGCTAATTTGTTAGTTTAAATTAGGAAAAATTTTCTTGGTAGACGTTTCATTTTAGTCTCTATAATATTAGGAATAAAATACTATTTTCTTAGTAGAATATGCTAAAGCTCCTAAATGTAAGAAGTATACAAATCAGTCAATCGGAATTAGCAAATTATGGGAGCGAAAATTAGAGATTGATCTTTTCAAAATTTTTTTGTATATATGTCACACAAGTTTTGTCAATACATGAACAGATATTTCTTTAAAACCCACTTTAGAGAAGCATCTAATTAAACATATAATTAAATTATGAAAGTGAAAATTAACGGATTGTTCTTTAGAGATTTTTTTGTATATATTTCGCAAAAGTTTTCTTAATACATGAACAAAGTCTTCCTTAAAACACACTTTGAAGAGAAATTACTGTTGCAAATTGTGCACAAAAGGTTTCCCCTTAGTATGTATTAAAAGATGTTTGCTTAAATGAGACTTCCGAGAGAATTTCTTATTGCATGTCTCACAAACAAAAGGTTTCTCACCAGCATGAATTAACAGATGTTTGCTTAAATTGCCTTTTTGAAAGAATTTCTTGTTGCATATATCACACACAAAAGGTTTTTCACCAGCATGAATTAAGAGGTGTATGTTTAAATTACTTCTACGAGAGAATTTCTGGTTGCATGTCTCACAAACAAAAGATTTCAAACCAGTATGAATTAACACATGTCTCCTTAAACTGCTCCTATCAGAGAATTTCTTGTTGCATGTCTCACAAATAAACGGTTTTTCACCAGTATGAATTAACAGATGCGTGCTTAAATGACTCTTTGCAGAGAATTTCTTGTTGCATATATCACACACAAAAGGTTTTCCACCAGCATGAAATAAGAGATGTTGGCTTAAATAACTCTTATGAGTGAATTTCTTGTTGCATGTCTCACAAACAAAAGGTTTCTCACCAGTATGAATTAACAAATGCTTGATTAAACTACTTCTTTCAGAAAATTTCTTGTTGCATATTTCACATACAAAAGATTTCTCACCAGTATAAACTGAGAGGTGTCTGTTTAATTGATTTTTTGGGAAAATTTCTTGTTGCATATTTTACACACAAAAGGTTTGTCATCATTATGAACTAAGAGGTGTGCGCTTAAATTACTCTTATGAGAAAGTTTCCTGTTGCATATCTCACACGTATACGGTTTCTCACCAGTATGAGTTAAGAGGTGTTTGCTTAAATTATTTTTATGAGAAAATTTCTTGTTGCATATATCACATATAAAAGCTTTGTCACCAGTATGAACTAAGTTGTGTGAGCTTAAATAACTCTTAAGAGAGAATTTTTTGTTGCATATGTCACACACATAAGGTTTTTCACCAGTATGAATTAAAAGGTGTCTGCTTAAATGATATTTTCTTGAAAACCCTTTGTTGCATGCCTCACAAATAAACAGTTTTCCTTGCTGTGAGTCAGAACTTACTTTTCCTAAAATCTCTTGTAAAGAACTATTTTGCTGCATGTTTCGTACTTTAAAGACAATTTTGTGATATGTGATGTGCATCTACATACTCGGCTTTTTTTTACATCTGCAATAAATAAAAATAATGCAACCTGTCACTCTTTTAAGTTTCATGAAAAAAATTACAAAAAAATATAAATAAATAAACTTATTATGATATATTAAATTAACAAAGAAAACTGGACTGAAATAGACTCTCAAATACGAGATGCACGCAGAACCAAAAGAATGTAAGATTAATTTTCTAACTGCATAAATATTTAAACAATAACCAACTTCAAAATAAATAAATTAAACATTTGCCGCCAAATAAAAAATTTATATAAAAAATTAGAAATAATTCTGATAAATACAGAGTAAATCAAGTATTTGGGAACTAAGCATTTATTAATAGAAGTATTTTTAAATTCTTCATAGATAAAATATAAAGCAAACTTATGGAGAAAATTTTATAATTTCATATTGCCTAGGAAAACAATAATTTATTGTTTAAGCAATGAAGATAAAATAATTTATTTTTAGGAGAAGGGGAATTATAGTATTTAGATGCATTTAGTGGAAATTCCACCAGATTTTAGAATTTTTTAAACTAACATAAAAGACTATTGCTAAAAATACTTTGCATTATGAAGGCAATTTACAATGTATTGCAATAATTTTACAATTTATTAGCATTTTAACCATGTTTAAAGTCGCATATAATAGATAATAAATAAAAAAATCATTTTCTTTAAGTTTTAATGTACAGCTTTGGAATGCATTTATAGATCTATCTATGCAAATTGGATTATAAAATATGTGAAAATTATCATTAACCTTCCTACCCTGTTGAAAGAAAAGTTACGTTTTACCTGAATGGGTCGATTAGACCCAGTTTAGTTGTTTTTATTTATTCTACCTCAAAACAAGTATTTTCAACTAGCCTTATTTTAGATATTATTTTTGTATTCACTATTAGAGACCAACATATTTTATAATCTTCCCCCTCCCACTTTAATTGCACCCCTCCCCCTCTTCCTTGCAATGCCTTGTTTGTATAAGCAATAATTTAGAAAATAATAATAATAAATGTACATTAGAAATTTGTTTTATTTCCATTGTTTTGATACATTTTTTTATGATAAGCAAGATTTACAGTACACAATTATATGCTCCTGGCAAAGAAAAGATAAGCATGAAGTACATCTCGTCTGCATTTTTCAATCTCTCTTTGGACCACATTCTTTACATCTTCCACGTTTAGATGAACTAGTACTTTTTTTTTCACCTGCTGCGTTGGCCAATTGCTTCTTTATGGTTACTTGGATATTTTGTTTCATCCTAATATCTCTGTAAGGTTCGGTCAGCTGTTTCCCAAGTTCCTTTTGTATAGTTTGTTTTTATTGCAAGAAGGATTTACATGCATAAAAACAACAAATGCATTTATTGCAGCTAGATCAATTAAATTGTAAAATAAACACACAGGCCATCGCCTAGTGCCCCTTTTGCATGTATATGCAGCAGCTAATTTATCAGTAGTATCTACTCCACCTTTAGTTTCATTATAATATAAAATTATTTCTGGTTTCTTTTCTTTGTCATTTGAAACTTTGGCCTCATGATGCATAGCTGAAAAGAGGATTACCGATTTGTTTTTTTCGGCACATTCGAGACAAGTGTCATATCTTTTTGAAACCTGAATAATGAAGAAAATATTTCGCGCTCACGTGATAATTGAAACTCAGGAGAAACAAATGGTTTATTTTTTCTAAGAGTAACAATAATAGTTAATTTTTTCCCCAATAATTCTTTAGCAAGGATATAATCCGTGAAAAAAATTATCGACCGTAATATTTCGGGCTGTACCCTCAATAGAATTTGCTAGGCGCTACACAACATTTCTACCTTGATATTTTTCTTTCTCACCATCTGAAGGCTTTCCAGTATAGATCTCAGCAGCGCAAACATAAGCTGTTTTGACATCAGACATCAACCACATTTTAATTCCATATTTCCCTCTTGGCTTTGACGGTATATATTGCCTAAATGGGCATTTACCACGGAAAGGAACAAGCTGTTCATCAAATGTAACATTTTCGTACGGAATAAACATCTTTGGCAACTGAATAACAAACATATCAAACACAACGACGCCGATTTACTCTACTTTCTTTGTTGTCAAACCTAAGAAACTCTCTAATAATTTCAAAACGTTGCAAAGACATTGTTGCACGAAAAATGTCGCGGCCGTCTTCTTCGCTCCATAACTCTTTCAGAGATTCCCCTGCTGACTTATATACACCAGCTAAAATTAGCAAACCTGTAAAAAAATATATAAAAATAACTAAAAAAAAAAAGAAAAGAATGGATAAACTTCAAACCGCGGAATCATTTGCATTTTTTTCAATTTATCTGAAAATATATGAAAAATAAATATCAAATTCAATAAATATAAATTATGAATAAGTACATACCGTTCTTTTGATGTAGGTGGAGGGGATTTACACCATTCACTTTTGTTGCGACTAATAAAGCAGGATGGAGACGCCACTGTTTCATCTTCTGTATCGGAAATATCTGTTTTCTCTTCCTCCTCTTCGATGGAAAAAATGATCCGATTCATCTGTTTCAATCAAATCATTATCACTCCCTTCATCAGATTCATCACTAGGTAACCCTTGCCAAAGCTTTCTAATTTCATCATCAGTAAGACCGCGCTTATTACGTGCCATATTGCATCAGATTCATCACTAGGTAACCCTTGCCAAAGCTTTCTAATTTCATCATCAGTAAGACCGCGCTTATTACGTGCCATATTGCATAAAAAATGGCGAAACACTTCAACACAAGAAGAACATTACTTTAGAATATTAGTATAGTAGCGCCATCTATCGATCATTATTCGAATGACGAAACACTCCAAAACAAGAAGAACATTACTTTAGAATATTAGAATAGTAGCGCCATTATTCGAAATACACACTATCTAATTGTTTTCCATGCATTTATATGCGATTAGTGATATGGGTCGATTAGACCCATTCAGGTAAAATGTGATTTTTTTTATTTTGGCTAAAAAGAATAATTTCGGAAGTCTGAAAAAATTATAAACTGAAGATATTTATCTGTTTGAGGAATACTTAAAATATAAGAGCTCTTAGTTAAAACCCGACTGAGCTATTATGAAAAAAATAATAGAAATGGGTCGATTAGACCCATTCAGGGTAGAAAGGTTAAATATATTAAACAGTCTGTAGAATCTATAATAATAAAGAGAGAACAATGTTTGTCTGTCAGCGCTGTTATGAAGAAACTGCAGCACGTAGAGTTACAAATTTTGGAGGGAAGGTAATTTTTTGCATGCAGTTTTGCACCTCGAAGCCCGATTTTCGATTTTTTGATTAGATTTTTTAATCATATTTTAGGCGATTTTTAGCTTTTTTTTACGGTTTTATCCCATTAGTGAAAGGAATACGGTTTCATTCTTTTAACCCAAAATAGCAATTTTTTTTCCTCTTTTCAACAAAGTTTATTCAGAATTTGTACAGCGATTTTTGAATTTTTAACGAATTTTTAATGCCATTTTTAGTGATTTTTCTGATTTTGCGACTATTTTTTGAGATTGATAGAAAGAAAATCGTTTTAAACTTTTAGCCTAATGCCCTAAATTTTGTGTTTGTTCAATTTTTAGATTTTAACAATTTTTAATGCGATTTTCAATGCGATTTTTAACGTTTTTTAAAGATTTTTGCGTTTAGCATCTATTTTTTTCATAGTTGTTCTATCAAAAACTTAAGCTCTTGGGAATGCAATAAGTAATATTTTTTGCGAAATCTACCTAAACTGTCAAAAATTTAAGTACCACTATTTTCGAATAGCAATTACGTAAAATATCTTAAATTCTTCCTTAAGACCGCTACCCCTTCGAGTAATATATCACCTGATAGGTTATTTAACAGAGTATCGTTTTGATAAAGTTTTTGAAGAACAGAGTGCGTACCTGGTGGTGGAAAATGGAACTAAGAAAATGCGATTTTTTTTAAAACTATAATAATAAAGAGACAAGTTTGTGTGTGTGTAAGCGCTGTTCTGAAGACTCTGTTGTACGTAGAGTTACAAAATGTGGAGGGAAGGTACTTTTATACATGTAGTTTTGCACCTCGAAGCCCGATTTCCAATTTTTTGATTAGATTTTTTTAGGCAATTTTTAGCGTTCTTTTTGCAGTTTTATCCCATTAGTGAAAGAAATACGGTTTCATTCTTTTAACCCAATATAGCAATTTTTTTCTCATTCAGCAAAGTTTATTCGGAACTTGTACAGCGATTTTTGAATTTTTAAGGATTTTTTAATGCGATTTTTAGTGTTTTTTCTCATTTTGCGTTTTTTTTAGATTGATATACAGAAAACCTTTTCAAAATTTTAGCCTAATGCCCTAAATTTTGCGTTTGCTACGAATTTTAGATTTTAACGATTTTTAATGCGATTTTCAATGTGACTTTTAACGCTTTTTCAAGATTTTTTGCGTTTAGCATCTATTTTTTTCATAGTTGTTCTATCAAAATCTTGAGCTGTTGAGAATGCAATAAGTAGTTTTTTTGCGAAATTTACCTAAAATGTCAAAAATTTAGTTACCACTATTTTCGAATAGCAATTTCATAAAATATCTTGAATTCTTGCTCAAGACCGCTACCCCCTCGAGAAATATATCACCTGATAAGTTGTTTAACAGAGTATCGTTTTGATAAAGTTTTTGAAGAATAGAGTGCGCTAGCTGGTGGTGAAAAATGGAACTAACAGAACGCGATTTTGTTAAAATTTAGAAATATAACAATGTGATTTAATTAAAATTTTAAAATGGGTTATAATACATGATAAAAAATTTAAACAAAGAATGGTGTGACACATTTCAGGGTGCGTGAAAGGAGAGGCACGAACAAAATTAGGAAATGTAATAAGGAGATCTGTTTTACACTTTAAGGTAGTTCATAACGCATGTTAAAATTTTTAAAGTACTGGCGATGCTCTGGAGAGACCGCTGCACGAAGTTCTGTATGAAGTTTTACACCTTGAAGGCCGATTTTCAGTTTTTTTTATTTAATTCTTATGCGAATTTTAGTGGGTTTCGAGGCGATTTTTCCACATTAGCGAAAAGGAAAGCGGTTTCATTCTTTCGCCCTAAATTAATGAATTTTGCTCTCTTTTCAATATAATTTATTTGGATTTCGTGCAACGATGTTGGATTTTTAGTGAGTTGGTTTATTTAATGTAAGTTTTGCCGCTATTATTCGACATTAGTAAAAGGAATTTTGCTTAAAACTTTCAGGCTGATGTATTAAATTTTAGCTGTTAAGATTTATGAATTTCAGCTAATTTTAATGCGATTTTTCGAGATTTTTTGCGTTTGATGTCGGATTTTTGTCATTCATGAGATATTTCCAATTACAACGTTTTACACTATTAGAGTAAATTTTGACCCCTGTGATTTTTTAATATTAGTGATTTTTAATGCACTTTTCAATGCAATTTTTAGAAGTTTTTCGAGTTTTATGGTGATTTTTTGATATTCGGAAGTAAAAATTGATTTCAAACTTTTAATCTAATATAATTTTAGAGATTTTTAACGCGATTTTTCAAGAATTGCTGTGTTTCGTGTCGATTTTTTATTATCTATAATGGATTTCCTTTTACTACGTGATTATCCTGTCGACCAATTTCGCCAAATTATATCAATCGTGAAACAAGCCAAATTATGCAAATAGGTGTAATTTTTATGTTAAATAATGAAAGAAGAGATAATTTAAAAAACATTAATACAAATACATATAAAAATAAGAAGTAAAAACCACTTGATGACGTAACAAGCATATGTAACATGTTTAATGTCAAGTGAATATGGAATTTACGATCCGCCATTATTGTCATTTAATCTTATGGTTTGACCCAGATAGTTTCTTGGTCAACCGGATAATCAAATAGCACAGATTTCCGATAAGAATGTTTTATCCGTTTGATGAAATTCTGATTACTGCGATTTAAAAAATAACTAGCGATATTTAGTGCATTTTTCAATGCGTTTTTAATGAATTTTTTAATGTGATTTAGAACTATTTTTTCGATCCCCACCACAGTGGTGTTTTAAAAATTAAAAAATTATTTTGGTTTCAAACTTTTAACCTAATATTGTAAATTTCACCATTTACCTTTTTTAATTTTGTCGATTTTCAATGTGATTTTTGATATATTTTGTGTTCTGCGTCGATTTTTTGTAATTCATGTAAAAAAGAATGATTGCTACGTTTTACACGACTAGAGTATTTTTTTATTCACGGGATGTATTTATATTTAGCGATTTTTAATGAATTTTTCAATAGTTTTGTATTGAAATATTTAATTGCTATTAAGGACTTCAAATACTAATAAAAACATTAAAAGATCAAGAGATTAAAAGATTAGTATTTGACGTCCTTTATAGCAATTAAATATTTTAATGCATATTTTTGAAATGTTTTAATGGACGTGTAAGAAAACTTCTATTTATAATTAATGGGTTTTGTATTGGTTTTTTTAATCTCACGGCTATTTTTTGAAATTTCGAAAAGGAAATTAATTTCAAACATTTACACTTCATTTACGAATTTTTAAATTTAGTGATTTTTAATGCAATTTTTAGCAATCTTTTCATTATTTCTCACGCTTTGCGCAGATTTTTTCATTCGTATTTAAGAAAGAATTCAGATTACACTATTTTACTCTATTAATGTAAATGTTGTCCCCCGCTATTTTTAAATTTGAAACGATTTGTAATGAATTTTTGAATACAATTTTTAGATGTTTTCGAGTCCACGGCGATTTTTTCACAATTGGGAAAGAAATTTTTAAATAACTTGTAGCTTAATGTAGTAAATTTTGACATCAATGATTCAGATTTTTTGTGTATTTTGATAAAATGTTTGGCGAAATGTTTAGCAAGTTTTGTGTCGATATTTTTTAACTAATGAAAGAGTTCAAATTTCCATGTTTTGTCCTATTATGGTAAATTATGTCCGCAGGAATTTAATATAAATGTTTAGCTTACTATGGCAAATTTTGTCCGGATTTTTGAATTTTACTGATTTTTAATCTGTTTTATAGTAATTTTTCAAGTTCTGTGACAGTTGTTGACATCGGTAAAAGAATTTCGGTTTCTAACTTTTAGCATAAATAGTACAATTTGTTCTCCACGCATTTATGAATTTTGCAAATTTCTAATGCGATATTCAATGTAATTTTTAGTTAGTTTGGGGGATTTTAGGTGATCCGTGTTGACTTTTCCTTATTCATGAACGATTTCCGATAACAATATTTTCGACTGAATATTAAATTTTTACAGCCATGACTTTTATATATTCAGCGATTTTTAATATAGTTTTCGATACGACTTTTAGCCATTTTTTTAAGTTCCTTCGCGATTTTTTGCCATTCAGAAACCAATTTTGATATCAAACATTTTGTTTAAAGTAGTTATGTTTCGAATGCAAGGTTTTATCTCTTAATATGATTTTGGCGTTCCATGCCTACATTTTGTAATTTATGAATGATTTCGATCATACCCCCCCCCCTGCCTTAATATTAATTTTTTAAGCATTACAATTTTCAATGCAATTTTTGAGCTTTCTCAGTCTTTTTTTTTTAAACATTTTTCAAAGGAATTCGATTTTAAATTTCTAGACTAATAAGAATTTGGTTACAAACTTTTATCCTTTACAGTAATTGTTTTGCCCTCTTATTTTGATCTACACTAATTTTTAATGCAGTATGCTTTTTTTTGAGTTTACGGCGATTTTTTTCAGATACTGAAAAGGAATTCGGTTTTTAATTTCTTCGCTAATATGATAAATTTCCTCCTGTGTGATTAAAGATTTTTATTGCGATTTTTTAGCTGTTTTTTTCGTATTTCAATGCTTTTTATATTATCAAATTAATTAGATTCAAAACATTTATCCAAGTAGAGTAAATTTTGAGTTCCGTGATTTTGAAAATTTTGCCATTTTTAAACTGATGTTTACGTTTCTTCGCGAACCGCTTCGATTTTTTAGACGTTCAATTTTTGGCTGAATTTATTAAATTCTGATCTCTTTTCTTCAAAGTTTATTCGAATTTTGAAACACAATTTTTGGATTTTGTTTTATATTTTTATGAGATTTTTAATGTTTTTTGCGATTTGTAAGATTTTTCCACATTAGTAAAAATAATCCAGCTTCAATTTTCTAGTCCATCTCTTTTCAACGAAGTTTAGACGAATTTCGTGCAGCATTTTTTTAATTTTTCGAGGTTTTTATTATGATTTTTAAAGTTTTTTCGCAATTCTTGCTATTTTTTGATGAACCCGGGCAACGCCGGGCAGAACAGCTAGTACAATAATAAATACAAAACTTAAATTTGGAAGAAAAAAAAGAAATATTTTACCTAGAAACAAATCAATCAAAATATTCGGTATGTTTAATAAAAATTATCAAAACAACAAAAAATAACATTAATGACGTTACAGTTATTTCTGTTTAGAAGCAGCACAAAAGTACCTTATTGAGTGCAAGATTGTAGAATTTTATATAAAAGGGCAGAATCAGTTTTTGAATACATATTTGTGACTTTATATACGAGGTATGTAATGCTTCAAATTGCATTATATACCTAGTAGGGCAGAGGGGGGGGGGGTAGAGTGGACAAGGGGTTAGAGAAGACACTTACAATAGCAGCTTAAATAATTAAAGGAATTTTTTTAAAAAAACATTTCCATAATTTTCATTAGTGTACTCTATAATTGATGTAAATTCTATAGCAATGGATTGGAAATTCTTTTAGTTCTAGCTAAAAGTTGAATTTCATGCAATGAAAGTAAAAATAATGATTATTTTTCATTTTAGCAGTATAAATAGTTTTAATTTTAATTCAATTAAACAAGTTGCTAAAATGTATGTGTGATTTGTCTTCTTTACTTCTATAAACTCCTTTCAAATATTAAAAATTTTTAAGTGAGTAAAACTTAAGCCTAACTATAGAATGTTAGCATAGGGTTAGTATAGACAGACTACTGGGGGTTAGTTTATACAGTTCCTTGTTTTTCATATTTTGTACTTTAATTGTTAAATTTATTGTAGTTTAAAAATGTATGCAAAAAATATGTAAAATTACAAATATAATTATCATATTAAACACATATTAAGATTGAGTTTAATGTAAATAAGGATCTGTACACGAACATTTCAACAATAATTTCAAGTAAAGATTTGAAATTTTTGCTGCTAATTTTCATTTTCTGTTTGAATTCAGCAGTTATGCATTTTTATTAGATTAATTTATCATTACTCATAGATTAATTCATTAAATAATATTTTTATATTGATTAGCTTTAGGAAGATTAACATTGTTACATTAATTTAAACAATCATCCTTAATCTTGCAGAATTATGCACAAATAAATTAGATAACAGAATGTTGCTTTTATTTCAACTTTCAGCGGTCTTTTTAATTAAATATATACAGCATTTTTACATGCCTTATTATTCTATATATTTTGTAGATTATTGCTTGAACTTATGTAGGAAAGCCTGAAAGACCAATTATACCAGAGAATATGGTACTCAAATCTGTTAAAGAAGTACTTTTTGAAAAGAAATCTCTTTATCAAGCAGCTTGAGACTAAAGATTAACCTTAACTGATGTTACCAGTCTCACAGGCAACTGCTTGTTTTAGTTTTTATAGTTTAATTTATAAATTTCAGCTTAACTACTAACACTAGCAAAATTTTGTTTTGTTTGGAACTTCAGAACTATCATCAGAGACTTTTAAATAGATGAATGTTAATTATAACACTTTTGTACTAAAAGGTTTAATACAAAAACACATTCTTTTGATTTAATCATTCCTTTTATTCGTCTTTTAATCTTATGGTCTCACAGACCGCTTCATACTAATTGTGTTAGAAATTCTGTCACATCAGTTAAAGGTTAACAAAATCTATGCTCTTTAAAAGAGTAAAAGAGACCAACCAGACATATAAATTCGAAAATCTGTATTCAGATTCTGACTGTAAAGATGACAAAACTATCCAGAGCACAATAGTTCAAAATAGAAATAATACCGTTGTCGCTAGATATTAACGGATGAAGAAGATTTGCTTAGTAAATTTTTAATCATGTCATCGAGAATTTAATATGGATTAACCTATCAATATACAAGATAATAATTAATTTATTATAGGGATTTTGAAAGACTATAAACGAGAGATTGGTTTCAAATATCTTACGTTAAAATTTCCCCATATTTCGAGGTCTGCTATAAATTAATGACAAAGTTGCAGAAAATTCTTCACACAACACTATCGTAATAGCCTATATTTAATTAAAGCAGATAGAAAACAAAAGTTCACTAAAAGCATTTAGACAGGAATTACATAAACATCAAAATAAATTTATATTCTCAACAACAAC
>CAXHSM010001350.1:3337989-3407000 GCA_964019185.1 Maratus speculifer | reverse complement strand
AAAGGAACGATTCCTCGAAATCGTTTCGAAAAAGAATGACTGCTCTGAATCATTCTGAAATGACATAAATCACGCACTTTTTTTTTGTTCTTTCAACAGGATAGGGTACCGACACCGAAAAGGAATGATTCCTCGGACTCTATCTGAAATGAAACGATACCGGAAAAGTTCGATTCCTTGAACTCGTTCCGAAATGAAACGACTCTATGAAGGAACGATTCCTTGGAGTCATTTCGGAAAAGATGACTCTGAATCGTTTCGAAATGACATAAATCACGCACTTTTTTGTTCTTTGCAACAGGGTAAGTTAGATTATTTTTTTGAAAAATAAACTAAATCTTAAATGAACATAAATTCAAAATCGTCGAGGTTAGAAGGGTTCCGGATTTTGGATTTTGTACTCTACAAACACAATGCGGTGCTGCAGCACCGTTTCGCTAGCAAATTATTTTCTGATATTTTATTTATAGATTTTTTTAGGTCTCGCGTATAAGTCGACCTCTCACTTTGAATTTCTTTTTTTGTCTAAAATTTCACGACTTATACGCCAGTATATAAGGTAGCTATTACAGATCTATCAGTGCAATACTTGGTGATATTTTCGACAGTTCTTCCAAAACCCAGAAATAACTGAATTTAAGCAGTAAAAAAAAAAAGCCTTTACAAACATGGAAGACTCTCTAAATTCTCTCAGCATAGCGAAATAAATTTACAAATTTTGATGTCTCTTTCAAATTTTTTGAGGTTTAAAAGTTGTAGAAAAAATATCACGATTTCCATTTTTTTTAAATCTTTGTATAACCCGCACCGCGTATAAGCCTCAGCGACATATTAGAAAGTTTTTTTTTCTTGTATAAGCCGCGGATTATACACCCGAAAATATGGTAACTGATTTTTTTTTATTACATAATATAGTTAACTTTGATCGTTAATAGGGCCATTTTGTATTTTTTTTGGTAGGAAATGTTTTAAATAAGGAAGCTTTCACTTTCGAAATTGGTTTAAAATGTGAAAGTGCTTTTATTAAAAAATTCTGTTGGGAATTTCTAAAAAGTAAAAAATAGCCATATTAGAGATCAACCTCAGATTTCCTATGCAAAAGAAAAAAAAATATTTAAAAACATTCAAATCAAACACGAAATTTAAAAACAAACTGTCCATAGGTTTAACATTACAGAGCAAATGTTTTCAGGAGAGTCAAGTCCCTTTTATGGGGACACAATACCTTTGACACCATCTCTTTAATTTTGAATAATACTGTAATGATATCTGTAGGCAGAACGCTAAATAGCAAAAATTAAATACAGTCAAAGTTCTATAATCAATGTTAAATATGGGTCATTCCATGTCAATTCAACCAGACCTTGTAACCATAGGCGTAGAGTTTTCAAAATTATTGGAGGGGCTCAGTCAGCGGCGGAGAGAGGAGGGGGCTGACCCTCCCCCCTTGAAACAAGAATCTAATTATTTCATGATGGATACACAAATAATAATGATTTCTAAGATAAAATTGCAAGAAATCAAGAAAATTTCCGCTTTAGATAAGTTTCCGCCTTAGCAGGTAAACTTTTAAGGTATTAATTTCGTTATAGTTATGGAATGTTTCCGATTGAAGCAGGATTCTTTTATAGACTATTTTCGTTTAAACAGGTTAAATATTTATGCAGTAAAACATGTGAAAATCAAGTGTAAATTACCGAAAAAATGTGTTTGACAGATTTTAGCAGGTTTGATTGTAATGGTAATCCTTTCGTCGGAGCACAAAAAGTTTCCATTTAAGACAAGAATTTGTTATAGACAGGCTCCGTTTTGGCAGTTTTAATGTAGGTATAACAAATATATAAAGATATATGTAAATACACCAAAATCTGTGAAATCGGAACCTATCTTAGTCGGAAAAATGCCGTAGTTCGTTGAAAAAAGTACCGTGCAATTACATCTATTAAGATAGAAACACGTCAAGTGGAATTTTTCGCCTTCAAATTCCGTCTTAAGTAGGTTTCATTATATATATATGACAAGAAAAAAAATTCTGGACACCCCCTTTTCCTTTCTGCGAAAAAATTCTATGGCTGCGTCAATGGGCTCATCTGGAAAACTTTTTTATGCGTAAAAAAAAAAAAAAAAAAAAAAAAAAAAAAAGCGTTCGTTTGTGTGTTTGAAATATAAATAAAGTTCTATTATAATTAAATAGTGTTTTTAGACAGTGTCTTTAAATAGAGCACATATATTTAAAATTAGTGAAAAATCCATTATACGGGCAATGTGTGTGGCGAATAAGAAAATTTTAAAGCGTAATTCATCTTTATTTTCTGAGATTAATCTGTGTCAATGATTAGCGAAAAAATCAGTCGTCAGCCACGCATGACTGTTTATTGAAGAGGATAGATTTTATTCACAACTAAAAAGAAATGGTGCGTTTAAAGGTTTTTCATCTGTACAAGATTAGCAATTCTGCAGTTAAGAAACCAATTACATGTTTAAGAAGTCACAAATGAAATAAAATTTAATATGAATAAAATGTAGCAAAATGAAAAATGACATATGTATCCTTATGTATGATATCCTTTATTGGGCTCAAGGGGGGCGACCGCCCCCCCCCTTGAGCCCAATAAAGGATCTGTAAAAAAAAATTGATGTCCGCACGGAAAATAGGTTGGACCTAAACCCGAGATGCGCGCGCCCCGGGTCGGGCCGTGTCAACTTTAATTCACTAAACTGGAACTGGGTCCGGTCTTCACGCTTTTAGAACCGGCGGGTCTTCTGCAGAGCGGACCGAGTGCCGCTGTTTTTTTTTTTTTTTTTTGTCAGGTCGGGCCTGGCGTGGGCTTTCTTTCTTCCTAGAGGTATAACTTCCAAGCTCATTCTCCATCCGTTATAAAAACTAAACGCTCGGTGTGGGATAGACCCAGCTATTATGCAAAGGAGAATCTAAGGAGGGGTGGGGAGGATCGCCGCCCCTCGGGCTAACCATTTGTGGTGCAGAGCAAATTCATTGCTTAAAATGGAAATTAATGACTCACACCTAAATTTGGAAACAACTTTATTTGTAAATAACAAAAAGCTATTTTCCGCGTATTCATTAAACCGAAAAAAAATTACCAAAACTCTGGTGCCAATGTGGTGTATAGGTATTAAAATTAAGTGGTTTCATAGACATACCACCGCCCCTCAAGGGGATAATAAAGGGGTTCTTTTACAAAGGGACATTATGCATCCTCGCGAGAAATGAGGCGATGCTCGAGACCGGCACAGCCCGGCCCGGGTCGTGCCATTTTAAATCCACGAGACTTGGGGTGTTTCAGGTCTTCTGATTTAGAATCGGACTGTGTCCTGTTCTTATATTTTTTGCAAATTCGGGTCGGGCCAGGATTCTTTTCTTCAAAATCGACCCTGGCCTGGATTTTATTCTTCCTGGAGTTTTGCATTGGCCAAAATTTCTAGGCCCAGGCTCGGCCCCGAATAAAAGTTAAACATTCAGTAAGTCTCTGATCTACATAGTATGATAAACATTACTGGCCCGACTACAAACCGTGCACTCCTCTATATTCTTTCCCACATGGTATTTTTCTTGTCTGTTTTCAATCGCATATCTAAGGGGAGGAGGGCGATCGTCCCCCCTCCCTATGGCTAACAAAAGGTTTGCGAAGCGACATTATGCATCCTCGCAGAAAATGATTTGGGGTCAAATGAAGAAGTCCGGCGAGGCCTGGAACTGGTCGTGCCTTTTTTAATTCATGAGACTCTGGCTTGGTTAGGTCAGGTCAAAATCCAACGCGTTAGACGCAACTAAAAATTAGAAGTCGTCAGCCCGACTCGCAGTAAAAAAGTAGAAATTAACTTAACCCGCAGCAAAAAGAAGTCAACCGGACCCAAACACAACCCACAGAAAAAAAATATAAGTTAACCCGACCAGCAGCAAAATATAGTAGTCAACCGGACTCAAACCCGACACGCGGCAAAGAAAAAAAATAGAAATTAACCTGACTCACAACAAAATGTAGATGTCGAACGGACCCAAATGCGGCCCACAAAAACAGTATTAGTTAACCCGACCAGCAGCAAGAAATAGAGGCCAACCGGACCCGAACCTGATTAGCGGCAAAAAATAGAAGTCAACCGAACCCAAACCCGTTTCGCAGTAAAAATAGAAGTCAACCGGACCCAAACACGACTCGCAGTAGAAGTAGAAGTCAATCGAGCCCAAACACGACCCGCAGCAAAAAATAAATAAATAAATAAATAAATAAAAGGAAAATCACCCGCAGTGAAAAAATTAGCCCCGATCCGCGCATCAGATTCGAGTTTCCAAATTTTTTTATATCGCCCCCCCCCCCTTGATGATTTTCCAGATCCGCCCTTGATCAAATTTATGAAAATCGCTATATAAATAAAACTAGGGAATATAGAATAAGAATAAATCATGCACTGATCGTTGAATATGAAATCCTTTCTAAGATTGTGAAATTCTTGCCTTGCTTTTCTTTTCATTCTATTTAACAATAAAATAATTAGAAATATATACATATGTTGAAATTTGTTTCATTATTCTCTTAATTTAACCCTTTGAGCTCTGGGGTGTAAATTTCTTCAAAAATCCAATTGTCACATTGGCACCAGTATTTTACAAAGAAAAAAACCGGTTAACGATAAACACGAGAAAAATGCATTAAACCTCTTTGAAGTAAATTTGGTCAAATTTTCTGGTGTCATTGTGACATTTTGGAAATAAAATTATGTGGTAGAAAATTCTACCAGCAGAGCTCAAGGGGTTTTAACGTTGCATATGGCGCTTAATCCTTATGGACGTTGCTTTAAATGCATGGTTTTATTTTTATATTCTATTTGCGCCACAATATTTTAAAAGTAAATCTTTTAGAAAATTTCTCTTGCACACGTAATTATATACAAAAGAAAGTTTTCTTAAAAAAGAAAAAAAAAGTGCCAAGCGAATAATTTTGATTAAGGATGCCAAATCAGCTTTATTTAATGTACAGTAAAACCTCCATTAACGGTCACCTCTGAAGAGCGGTCACCTCTAACAGCCGGCCATTTTTTGATAGAACGGAACAGTCGTATTGAAACAATATTAGACCAAACCTCCGAATACCGTCACCTCTGAAAACCGGCCGCGGTCAGGGAAATTCACTCCGATACGGCCGCTGAAAGAAGCCGAGAGCATTGTAAATTGCGACATTACACCTATTCATCCAGCGCCGTGCGAATGGGGCGGTCGCTCCCCCACGGAAATTTAGGGGGCACCAAATTTATATTACCAACGTCATTATATGGCATGTCTCAAGAAAAAGATGGGATAGTGGGTAGTAAAAATAAAACTTTTTCCCGGGTGCAATTTTCTCTTTGCACGCCCCTGTGTTCATTATTTTATTTATTTATTTTTTTTTAAATTTTTGATACTGAATAAAAAAGATGTAAATGTTTAATTTTTCTAAATTTATGAGGTTTAATTTGCTTTTTAGAAACTTCCAAATGTCCATCTTTGAAAAACAATCAAATAACGATCTTAGTAATAGTGAATTAGAATTTATTTAAAGCAGCAAAAATTACCATCATTACGCCAGATAGATTTATTTCTATTGATAATCATTTACTCGTATCAGCCAATTACGAAAGCATACGGGAAATGGTTCAGGATTTGATGAAAGAAGAGGAGCTGAAACTTTAAGTGAGGATGAAGCAAAAATTAAAAAGAAACCAAACTAAAGTCTTATGAAGAAGTCCTCACAAATGTTCGAGACATTAAATTTTTTGCTCTAAATAGAACGTACAATAAAACCACAGATCTTGTCGATTGAAAAAAAAAGTAAGTTCGAAATATACAAAATATTTGAAACTAACAGATTTCTTTAATGTAAAAATTAAAAAGTTATATTTTTTAAAAGTATTTTATTGAATTAAATATTTTTGTTTGATTTTTCTAATAAGTTGAAGCAAAACCTCTATATACCGGTCACCTCTAAGAAGCGGCCACTTTTATTCAGTCCCAACGTTGGCCGCTCTTCGGAGGTTTTACTATTTTCTATTCTGTTGTTACAGATTTTTGGGGTCGCAAATATACAGTGATTATTCATATATCAGATACCACCAATATATACCGTAATAATAGACACTTTCAACTTTGTGGGAAAGATGAAATGAAAAATTATCTATCACAAAGTGCATGATAACATTCCATATTTTTAATTCTAATTAGTAATTAATTTATAAATTTTAACATATGATGTTTCCTTTGCATAAGAATCTTTTAACACTATCCAACAAAGTTAAAAAGCGTTTGTGCTTTCGGTTTGTCTGTCCGTCTGCCCGCGTCCGCGCTCTAACTCTCGTAAATATACTCGGATTGCCATGAAATTTATAGATGTTATTGACGTTTACCCTAGCACGAACAATATTGAAAATGAAGTTTCTACCATGATTAGTTTATTTACAGGGGCAGTCAAAAGTTTTCTGTTACATTACGGCCCAGGGGAAAAATCAATTCAAATGAGTTTTAAAGATGTTACACCCTGTCAAACATATTCAAATTTATAAGCATTTGCGAAGTGCACTAAAATATGTAGTCTGTAAAACATGTAGTGAAAATAATAGTTATGTTATTCATTTACAGGGCCACACAAAAGAATTCCACACACAATAATAAAGAAGGGAATAATTTGCGATAGATTTTAATTAAACGATTTCATGTACAATAAAATTGATATACAAACTTAATATTTATGAGACTTAATATTTCACGCATATTATGAAGTGCATAGTATTTATTACAGGGACACACAAAAGATTTGGAATAGTATATTCTATCCAAAGTACTGTCTATAGTCGATGATTGCTGATGGATAGATGGAATGCATTTTTAATTATAATATGCGCTTTTAGGTTTTTACTAAATGTCTGCAAATTATATGGTGTGTATAAATGTTATTGTTGATATACAGAGTTACACAAAAGAGCTCGTAAAGGTTACTGAATATGAGCATATTTTAGTTAAAGGTGGTTTTTAAATAAGTTATGCATTTTTATGTTGAACTGTTTTCAGCTTACTAAGAAATGTTTTTAGAATATAAATAAAATGATATACAGGGTCACGCAAAGAATTGGCTACATGGTCACCTATAGATGACACTTTCTGGAAATGTGATTTAAGTAGTTTTAAGAGTGTTTTTGTTTGAACTAAATTTTAGCAAAATACTGGCGTGTAATAAAGGTACTAGATAAACTACAGGGCTGAACAGAAGTATTCAAGTATGTTTCGATCTATTAGTACAAATTGCTAAAAGTGAAATTTGAACCAGTTAGGCGTTTTCTTGCTCAACTGAATTTTCCCATTATATAGTACATGTACATATATCAACCGACAGATCAAATACAGGGCTGTTCAAAAGTATCGGAATGCATATTTGGTTATGGACAGTAACACCTTATTTCCCTAAATAACGAAATTTTGTTAATTTCACAAAGTGAATGAAAGTGTTTCATAATCTATGCCTGACGCATGATTTTTCTTACTTGTTAAGATATTGATTAACAGATTATTGTATTAAAAATTTATGATGTAGAAATGTTTACGGTCACCTGGAATCATTTTAGAAGTTGAAAATTCGTCTTCAGCTATCCGATAATTAAAATTTAAATGAGGTATTTTTTTTTTAATGCGGTTATAAAAATATCTAAATCAAGTTTGAAAAAGCAGTGCATTCTACTCATGAAGCTAAATATGTCAAAATAAGTAAATCTACAATATTCACTAAGAATCTTTTTATCCGTATGGACAAAACTATTATTGAATAAAATAAGTATATAAATAAAAAGGTTGAATATTGAAGGTAAAAAATATTGTGCCTTTTCATAACTAAAGAGATTCTTCAGTGAACCCACCGATTTCTGAATCCTGTGTTAACTTATGTGAGGAAATTTAAACAAAAAATTACATTACTTAGAAGAATTTGAACCCTTTTTTTTAACTTTAGATTCTTACTTTCTTTTATTGTTAAAAAGTCAAAATAAAGATTGAAGATTGAAGACACTTTTCTTAAAAATAGGGCGAAGACCGTCCTTTCTATGGTAGTGGAATGCATTAAATTTATTGATGTACGTCTTATAATAACATATCAAACCTCATTTGACTTTTTTTAAAATCTTCATTTATTTATTTATTTGTCTAAATAAATTTTTATCTCATAATCTATTCAATATACACCTTTGATATTTTTAACACAAGTTTTCCTCTCACATATACGTAGTTTAACACAAGCTTTTTGTAATTTGAAGTTTTATTATTTTTAATGAATTCTTTAATTAAATTTTTTAAAGTAGTTTCAGGACCCGTATTGGTCCGTTTTTTGAACACCACTAAATTTTAAGAAAAAAATTCATGGTAGGTTTCTGCAACAATTGCAAGGAAAATGCACTCCAGTTTTCAGTTTAAAAGAAAATTCCGTCATAGGCAGATTTTTTATGCGTTTAACTCTATTTTATTAAGCCTAGAAATCTACGATTTTTTAAAAAGAAGAAATTCTAATATTTAATTTCAGAATAATGACAACTTAAAAGTATATGCCTTTTTGCAAAAATTTTGGACCAAGCCTAATTTTACTGATTTTTGAACAGACTTGGCCACGCGGAGAAAATGATTTTCATACGAGATAATTCAGCCGGAACCCGAAACTAATTATTTTGGTCCGTGAAGACTAGTAAAAATGAAATCAGTACCGGCTTCGTACGGAAAAATAAGTTAGGCCCAGCCCGGTACTCCAGGAAAAAAAATAAGACCCAAGCCCAGCCCGGCCTAAAAAGATTAATGACTAGACCCGGCCCGGTCCGAATGTCAGGAAATCGGCCCGCAAGCCTGGGCAGATCTCTAATGTGAACATCGAAACGATAATAATTAATCAAATTTCAGATTAATATGATAAAAAAAATGCTCAGGCTTAGGATATGAGTGTGTGGGGGGAGGGGGGGCTGACTGTACTAGTTTGCGGTCAATGAAAGGAAACTGGCCTGAGTTCGAGTTTCGGGCCCGACCCAGGTCTGTGCAGGTGCAGACTTTTAATCAGATAACTTAAGATAACGCAAAAATAAATTCTTTAAAATAAAAAGTAGGAACATTAGAATACTTACTGTTTAATAAAACAACTTGATCCTTGGGAATCATCTATTACTGCAAGAGACTGCTGAGTACCTTTAGATAACTTTGATAGCTATGTCTCCATCTGCAGTTTGCATTTATATACAAATTTTATACTTTATGCCTGACATGAGTAAAAAGAAAAAATTTTCCATCCGCATTCGTTGCCTTACAGACATTACTGATCTTTTTTCTTTGGTGCAAAAGAAGTGTTTTCTTTGGTGCAAAAGAAGTGTTTTCTTTGGTTCTTTCACTGCAAAAGAAAAAAAAAAAAAAAACTAACTGCCTCTATGCTTCCCCGCACCTTCCATGTTCTTCGAAACTTTTAAATTAGGACCTTTTTATCCTAGGCCGGAAGGCCCATTCTTTGTATGTTTGGGCAAGGCAAGTATCTTATCTACGGTTTTGTAATTTGATAGTGTTGGACTCGTCGTCTACGTTCTTAATGTAATGACGTGTTAATTTATTGCCCCGTGTGCAGGACGTCAGAATGAGAAAAAGTTATTTTTCCTAGAAACTATACTCACTGTCCATCGAAGAAAGAAAGAAAAAAAAATCCTGAGAGACAGAATGCCCATATACTCTAGTAAAAGTTATCTTGGGTTATTTTAGCCGTTTATAAAGAATAAATGTAAACAACGAATTTAGGGAAAGAAAATTTACACTGGAAAAAAATATACAAAAAAAAATTCTATAAATTATTATGAATTCCAAAATTTGTGACTTTTTTCTGAATTGGTTGACGTAAAAAAATAAAGCCCATTTGAAAAAATTATTGGAGGGGCCCGAGCCCCATACAATTCTACGCCTATGCTTGTAACCCAACCCTCTGGGATTTTGTTGAAACTTTGTGTACACACTAATTCTATCATGAAATGACTCCATCAGAAATTTTTCCTTCCTAGACCTCACAGTTTGGGAGATATGGGGGGGGGGGTCCAATTCTTAGGTTTTTCTCAAAACGCACTTTTCTGAATCTGTATTTTGAGATTGCAGTTCCATCTTCAAAAAATTGCTTCTCTGGATCTGAAACATGAATCATCCTAAAAATATCACCGTAAGAAGATAAAAAAATGCAGATTTTAATAAAAAATATTTAAAAAATTTACTTGTAATATTAAGGATAAAAAAATCAGCCAAAGTTGAGAGTTATGGTTATTTTTCCAAATTTTTTGACTTCACGAAAAAGGCTGCACACAAAAAGGCAAATTAAATTTCCAATTTCTTTATGTTTTAAATAAAAGTTTACACTTTGAGCTTTCTATCTATGAAATAAAAATGATGTGTTTCGCATGGCTTATGCAAAAATTTTGGGTACTTTCCAATTAGCCGGATAAGTGCTTTATTTTTATATATGACATAGGCACACAAAAAAGCAAATGAAATTTCCAATTTCTTTTTGTTTAAATAAAAGTTTACACTTTGGGCTTTCTATCTGTGAAATAAAAATGATGTCTTTCGCATGGCTTATGCAAAAATTTTGGGTACTTTCCAATTAGCCGTATAAGTGCTTTATTTTTACATATTACATATGCACACCAAAAAGCAAATGAAATTTCCAATTCCTTTTTGATTTAAATACAAGTTTAAACTTTGGGCTTTCTATTTGTGAAATAAAAATTATGTCTTTCGCATGGCTTATACAAAAATTTTGAGTACTTTCCAATTAGCTGGATGCGTGTTTTATTTTTACATATGTATAGATCTACAGGGTGGTCATAAAAAACTTTGCCGATATATGGAGCTCTAGCGGCCAATACGCTCAACCAATCGAGGTGAAATTTCATATATAGCTATTCAGAGGTATGAGCTCGAGATTCTGTGAACGGCAACAAAATGGCGCTCACGGTTACGGTTATAGTTACAGAAACTCGAAAATTTCCAATGGCAACACCCATTTTTCTTCTTCGCAAAATGCTCAGCGCATGCGAAAACCCTACAGAGCGTTGAAAGCTTACGTGTATCGCAAGAAACGGACATGTTATGCACGCTTAAAAAATCGTTCTGGGAATCCTCACCCCCCATAGAAAAAACTCGATTGGGGCGCGAGGAGGAAATTTGCGTATGACACAGAGTCAGTACACTAATCTCTGATCACAATACAGATCGGAGAAACTAAAACTTTTATTTTGATTACACATTTTCCACATGGGTGCCATTACGTGTAATTGCCTGTGATGGCACCCATGTGGAAAATGTGTAATCAAAATAAAAGTTTTAGTTTCTCCGATCTGTATTGTAATCAGAGATTAGTGTACTGACTCTGTGTCATATGCAAATTTCCTCCTTGCGCCCATATCGAGTTTTTTCTATTGGGGGGAGGATTCCCAGAACGGTTTTTTGTGCGTGCATAACATGTCCGTTTCTTGCGATACACCTATGGTTCCAACGCTCTTTAGGGTTTTCGCATGCGCTGAGCATTTTGCGATGAAAAAAAATGAGTGTTGCCATTAGAAATTTTCGGGTTTCTGTAACTATAACCGTAACCGTGAGCGCCATTTTTTTCTCGTTCACAGAATCTCGAGCTCATAGCTCTGAATAGCTATATCTGAAATTTCATTTCGATCGGTTGAGCGGACTGGCCGCTAGAACTCCGTATATCGGCAAAGTTTTTTTATGACCACCCTGTATATAAATACAGATGTATTATACATGTACATATGTATGTATATAAGGTACCCTGGGGTAATAACGCCACGTTAAGGTTCTACCAATTTTCACGGCTCAGTTTTAGTTTGTATTTTTCAAACAAATACATGATTTGATACAGCAACTCATTGACTATCTATATAAAAAAATAATTTAACAGATATGTATTCATAAAATGTAATGGCGTGATTTCGTGACCAATGCTATTCGGCGTTATTACCCACCTATATGGGTAATAACGCCATGTAAACAAAACTATGAAATAAGATGGGATAATTGCATGTAGATTGCCCAATTCTAAAAATGCACACTCTACAAACTTAGAAATTGACATATTGCATTCTAAGCTATTGAAAATGTTAAATTTTTTGTGAAATTGTAAGAAAAATAAAGTTGTGGTGTGGAGGGGGGGGGGAGGCAAAATAATACCAGACCGTGAGCTTCTTTTTGCTTAAAAAGGACCGCTTAAATAGAATTATTAGAAACATTGCACAGTTTTAACTGTGTTTATTTGAATCAGTATTTAGGATGTAGCGCGGCTCCTGTAGGGAATCAACCGGGATATTAATGCCAAGGATTGGCGTTATTACCCCGTTATAGTTATTGCGCTGCACATTTTAAATTACAAATTATCTCGAGAAGACATCCAAAATCTTCAACAACATTTTGAAAGTCCATGAAATGTACTACAAATTTATGTAATTAACAAAGTATTTCCGGATAAAAAAATAGTCTTCACATCACAAAACGTATCTCGCAAATTTTAGATCAAGCGTTAATTTTAGTTGCTAGTAAAAACAATAAGACCTAAAAACGAAACAAATTAACTTGAAGCTGTTTTTTGCGATTTATATGACTCAAAACCCTTCTGCGCAGAGCACTTGGGTGTCATTTACCAGATTACTTCATAATTATGCAAAATATTAGCACTTGGCGTTATTACCCCAGGGTACCTTATATACAGTATATTGATATATATATGTATCACACTGGTGCCCGTCTAACCAAAAAGTACCAGATTTTGCCTTCTTTTGAGAATCTGCACT
The DNA here is from genome assembly GCA_964019185.1 of Maratus speculifer. Classification (NCBI taxonomy): domain Eukaryota; kingdom Metazoa; phylum Arthropoda; class Arachnida; order Araneae; family Salticidae; genus Maratus; species Maratus speculifer. Next base: position 3,394,160 of record CAXHSM010001350.1, on the reverse strand, counting down.
AATTAAGAGGGAAAAATCTGACTAAGTTTAGCTGTGGCACTTAAATAATTACTGGAATTTCTATGAGTTATTGAATTTAATGTTATTTGATGCATGTTTTTTTTATTTGCAAAGTAAAGTTTAGGCTTTGTTTTTTCTGATTTTAAAAAAAATCTGACTGTAATATGTTTCCCCATTAAATTTAGTGAATGGTCCATATATTTCATTTAGTTATTTAATAATGGACATTTTTTGCTACTTTTATTTTTCAATAATTAAACTCAAAACAGATTTTTTTTTGTACAGAATAAAATAAATAATTTTTTCTCCTCACATTTCCATTCTTTCTTTCGAATGCTTATATATTAATTATTGGTATTTAAAATTGTTCAAAACCTTGTATTTTCTTTCCTTGGTTAATTTTAATCAGTTTAAATATTTATATTGGCAAGTTTAAATACACAAATGTTTAACAGAACTTAAATTTGTTTCTATAGTCTAAAAGATTTAATTGCACCTGCCTTGTATAAACACCTTCTGAACTTCTGATAAAGGCAGGAGAAATGTTCGTAGTGAAAGCGGATGTTTTGAAATCATTTTAATCAAATTATTGTCATTCTGTTGTTTCTTATCATAGAAGAATGATCTAACTTTTACTGTGCCACTAAAATATATATTTTGATTGTTATATATTTTATAGTTTGTGATAAATATTTTTTTACTTTATTGTTTTAATATGGACCCTGATATTAAACCTTCTACTAGTCTTCAGTCTTGCAGTATTGTAATATTAACTGGTTTAGAATGTCACAAAAACAACTATACAAATAAAAGAGAAATAGACTACATTGATAATCTCTGTTATTCAGAAAAAGAACTTTTATTAGTTAGGACTATTGTATTTATAAGACAAAAATTAAGTGAAAACCGTTTGATTAATATATGTGAGCATCACAGAATTTGGCTTTTAATGAAATATGAATTTTATCAATATAAATGTGCAGATCCATTTAAGCGGCATAAAAAGCAAGTGAAAAAAGCAATTAGGGCAGTTAATAGAGATTTATATACGGCCGAAAAAGTAAACCAAAGTTGAAAATTATGATTATTTTTCCGAAATTTTGTGACTTTATGAAAAAGTCTCTAAACAAAAAGACAAATGAAATTTCCAATTTGTTTTTGTATCAAATAACATTAAATTCAATAACTCATAGAAACTTCACTAATTATTCAAGTACCACAGCTAAACTTAGTCAGATTTTTTTCCCCTTAATTGGTGCAAATTTTCAAAACAAGGCAAAAATTGGTACTTTTCGGTTAGACACGCACCAGTGTTATACATATATATATCAATATACTGTATATATACATACATATGTACATGTATAATACATCTGTATTTATATAGACCTATACATATGTACATATGTAAAAATAAAACACACATCCGGCTAGTTGGAAAGTACCCAAAATTTTTGTATAAGCCATGCGAAAGATATAATTTTTAATTCACAAATAGAAAGCCCAAAGTTTAAACTTGTATTTAAATCAAAAAGGAACTGGAAATTTCATTTGCTTTTTGGTGTGCATATGTAATATGTAAAAGTAACGCACTTATATGGCTAATTGGAAAGTCCCCAAAATTTTTGCATAAGCGCGAAAGACATCATTTTTATTTCACAGATAGAAAGCTTAAAGTGTAAACTTTTATTTAAAACAAAAAGAAATTGGAAATTTAATTTGCCTTTATATGTACAGCCTTTTTCGTGATGTCACAAAAATTTGGAAAAATAACCATAATTCTCAACTTTGGTTGACTTTTTTTATCCTAAATATTACAAGTAAATTTTTTAAATATTTTTTATTAAAATCTGCATCTTTTTATCTTCTTACAGTGATGTTTTTAGGATGATTCATGTTTTAGATCCAGAGAAACAATTTTTTGAAGATGGAACTGCAATCTCAAAATACGGACTCAGAAATGTGCGATTTGAGGAAAACCCAAGAATTGGACCCCCCCATATCTCTCAAACTATGAGGTCTGGGAAGGAAATATTCCTGATGGAATCATTTCATGATAGAATTAGTGTGCACACAAAGTTTCATCCAAATCCCTGTTGGTCGGGTTACAAATGGGGGAAAAATTGGTTGAATTGACATGGAATGACCCATATGTGAAAGTAGCATTAATAATAAAATCTTGATTCAGTAATATATTTAATTATACTACACTTCTAGGATTATAAAAATAATTGTAGTAGTTTGGGCTTTTATGTAATATAGACACCCTTTTTTTTTCTTTACATAATATGAATATGTAATTATTATGAATTTTATATACGTTTGCTATTTTATTTGCTTGAAAGTAGAAAATTGTTTTATTTTCAATTTAAAAATTAATTGCAATAGTTTGTTCAATTTTATATGTAGTTTTCATATACTTTTAATTATGCTACACTGAGTACAGTCAAAGTTCTATAATACGCACAAGTTGAGGCCAAAGGTTGTGTGAATAATGCGTATTATAGAGCATCATGGATTATGCGCCATTTTGTTATCCCTAGATGGTGTTTTAATTCTATAATCAGTATTATATGATAAAATAAATATGAAATCTAAAAATTAATTTAATAGGCTATCTCAAAAAAGTCCATTTTTAAAGTTATTTTATTTAAAAAATTATAAGCATTTAAATAAAAATAATTACATAGGTTCTGTAATACAGTTTGTTTTTTTCTGTTAATAAAATAAAAGAGTTATACTTAAAAAAGAAAAAAATATTATGATTTTTTTAAAATAAAAATTTGTTTTAGGATGACTAATTTAAATTTTCTTAATTGTTTATTTCATTGGTTACATTCGTAAAGTAATGTGAATTATAGAAAATTGCCTATTAGGGTTTTGCGGAGTATAGAACTTTGACTGTAAATAATATATATATATTGTAGAAAGCCTGTTTTATTTGAAATTTAAATTTAAAAAAATAACTTTTTTAAAATCCTTACTACTTATTTTATATATAAATATTTTTGCTTTTTTTCCCCTCACATTTATTGGAAAATACTACATTTTAATATTTTTTTTTCTTGTGTATATAAAGAAATAAAGAAAATTTAACTTTCAATTTAAATATATTTTTAAAATAATTAAATTGAATAAACTTGAATGTTAAATTTATAAAACACACAAAAAGCCGCAGTATTTTTTGAACAAGAGCATTATAAAAACAAGAATGGGGAGAAAAACCAGTTTTAATTTTCATTTGCATGGGTCATTGCGCTAGATCTATTTACAATATCTCACAATATAATTTTCATATAGGTAAAAATAAGGTGTCAAAATGTTCACAATTAAAGAAGCTTTCTGTTAATATAAAAAAGGAAAATCGATATTCTGACCAATTTCGAGGTACTGTGGCCCCTTAAGGCTCCTGTCCCTGAGCATGAAGACACTCGCGAGCTAATGCTATTTCCTATGGGGAGCCATTTTTCTAATAACTCTCGCATTTTGACATTTTTAAATACAGTCAAAGTTCCATTATCCACACAAGCTGGGGACAAAGGATGTGCAAATTATATAATATTGTGGATTATAGAGTACTATGCGTTATGCGCCATTTATTATTCCTAGACAGCTTTAATTCTATAATCAGTATAATCAGAAAATATAAATAAGAAATCTAATAATTTATTAAATATGCTATTTCAAAAAATGCCTTTTTTAACTTATTTTCTTATAAAAATGGATTGCATTTACCTAAAAATAATTACATACATAAGCCATAATATAGCATGTTTTTCGCTGTTATTATAATTGAAGAGTTATACTTAAAAAAGTAGATGTTTTATTAAGATTTTTTCAACGATTTTATTATTTATTTAAAAAAATCATTTTTGGATCACAAATTTTTAAATTTTCTTAACTGTTTATTTCATTGTTTATATTTGTAAAGCGACATGAATTATAGAAAATTGCGGATTATCGATCTTCGACTGTAATTCTTTTTGCATTGATATAGTTAAGGTGTCTCTCAAGATAGCTCCTGATTACATTTTCGATTTTGGTCGCAGGTATTTTTTAGAAAGTTACTTTCACTTTCTGAACCGATTCAGAAAGTTAAAGTAACTTTATAAAAAATATCTGTGTTCAAAATGAGAAACCTCATCTATTCAATGCCAAAAAGAAAAAAAAGAATTATATTGAAATGCAAATGAATTATTAAAAAGTAGTTTCCTCCCCCCCTCCCCCCAGGGCCTTCGCAAAGACTGTTTATTGTTGGGGGAGAGAGCCTTAAAATGCCAAGTCAAAATTCAGTATTTGCCAACTCAGAGAAATGCAAACATAAATAGTTCTCGGCGTTTGCCAACTAGTTTTATAATTTTACAAAGTTATCACAATTAGAAAATGTAATATTCTTTTTAATGTAAAAATCTTAATGATATTTCTAATTATATTGCTAACTTCCGAGAAATCAATCAGAAATAGAAAGTATTTTATAGTTTTTTATTAAAATTTTAAACTAATTTGCCACTTCACTTTGTAAATTTGCCAACTGTAACAGCATGTGCAAATGTTTGGGGGGGGGGGCCTCCCCCCCCCAAAAAAATTAAAAATGTCAAAATGCGAAAGAGTTATTAGAAAAATGTCTCCCCATAGGAATAATATTAGCTCATGAGTATCTTTGCAGGTAGGAACAGGAATTTTAAGCAATTCCATCCATAAAAATATAGTAAGGGATAAGAAAAAAAAGAAGGGATAGGGTTGTACAAAAAGAAAAATATCTTTTAATATGCTCTATCTTAAGGGGAAAAAAATATGCTTATTAAGGGGCTACTTCAGTCAAATGAAAATACCCGTTCGCTAACGCTAATACTATGGAAGAAATTTTTAATGATATCTCGATTGCATTTCAATATTTTTATTTATTTATTTATTTTGCATTTGATAGCCGAGATTGATCTGAATGCAAGCCGCTTCCTACTTTTTCATTTTTTTTTTCAGACATTTTTAATGAGAGTATTTTGACTTTCCAAACTGGTTCTGAAAATGAAAGCATCCTCATAAAAAACATCGGTAAACAAAATTAAAGAAGTAAAAAATTGGCCTGCATTCAGAACAATCTCAGCTATCCAATGCAAAAAATTAAAAATGTAAAGAAACTAATATTTTTAATTTTTTTTTTCAGTGTTCTCTTGTTAAAGGATGCCCTTTTATTCTTAGTTTTCAAAATATTTCAAAAATCTATGCACATTTTTTTATAAATATTTTATTTTCAGCTTGTCAGTTTTAAAACGTAAAATATTATATTGAACATAATCTTTAGAAATATTTTAACAACTAAGAAAAAAAGGGATATTCTTTAAAAAGAGAAAACTGAAAAAAGAATGTTAAAACTGTTGTTAGCTTTCGTTTTTTCAAAAACTAAAACAAAATCACTTCACCTTTTTCATTCACGTATAAAAACATTTCATATTTATTTACTTAGAAGGTGTCACAAATAAAAATTAAATTAAAAAGTTGACATGTTTCGGTTCATTCATAAGAACCGTATTCATAACATATAAAATCAGTAGAAAATTAAATGACACTGGATATAAATATAATTTAAAAATCAAAACAAAACATTGCGCCCCCTATGATCATGAATATAGCCATTGCCACCGCGGCATATAAATATAATAAATTTTGACCACATATTAAATTTAATATGTATAAAATTAAAATTAATAAAAGTAGAAAAACTAAATGACTCTGGATATAAATAAAAGATAGTAGATTTGTGTTCATTTCAAGTTTATTCCGAAAATTAATCATCCATGAATCCATAGAGATATATTCTAGGAGGGACAGGGTTTGTAATGATTCTTATTCTTATGACATTCCGAGTTTGTGGTTAGAATTACTTAATAAATATTTAAAGGGTGAGTCTAATAGGAGGAGCCGCGGTGGCATTGGCTATTCACGATCATAGAGGGCACAATATTTTGTGTTTTTAAATTACCTTTATATCCAGAGTCATTTAGTTTTTCTACTTTTATTAATTTTAATTTTATACATATTAAATTTAATATATGGTCAAAATTTATCATATTTATATGCCGCGGTTGCAATGGCTATATTCACGATCATAGGGGGTGCAATGTTTTGTTTTGATTTTTAAATTATATTTATATCCAGTGTCATTTAATTTTCTACTGATTTTATATGTTATGAATACGGTTCTTATGAATGAACCGAAACATGTCAACTTTTTAATTTAATTTTTATTTGTGACACCTTCTAAGTAAATAAATATGAAATGTTTTTATACGTGAAAAAAGAAGTAAAAAATATTAATTCCTTAAGAAATATGTTGAATATAAGAATGCATTAAACACAAATAGACATAACATTAACGAGAGAAATTTGGCGGCTGAGTGATTAGCATCCTTAATTGTCTGCCCCAGAACATTTGATACAATACACATCAAAGACATGATTATCGAACCATCTAATTACTAAGCATATAAAAGAACGTGGCTATTCCAGAGGTGATTCTGAGTTTTAAAAAAATGTTCTGCAAGCTTACGCCAAATGAGAGGCTGGGGAGGGGGCAGAATCCTTTGTTCCCGAGTCATCATGGGATGAGATATAACAATCAATGTAAAAAGTTTAAGAATGAAAAAGAAAATTCTTTGGTGAAGAAAGAAAATGGCACAGAGAAATTAAATTTAGATTTAAAAAAAAGACAGAGAAATGAAATTATTGTTTTTGCACAAACACAGTTAAAATAATCCACTTATAGATATTTTCATTTTGCATAAGATTATAAGTACCCACAAAAACGACAATTTTCCAGATTTATTCAAATGGTGCAAACTTTTTTTTCAACGGGAAATTTTACTTAATGAATGCAAGGAAATAAGTATGCCATAGAAACAAGACACATTTTAATATACACTATAAATTTTCAAATATGTTCCAACCAAAAGAAAAAAGGGTTACGTAATATAAAATAAGTTGTATTATAAACCAAATGCTTTCTTAACTGCATTTAATATGGGAACTATATAAGATTAAGTATGACATTACAAAGAAAATAAAATGCTGTAACTAGTAACATTGTTTGTATAATGTAGCTTCCTAGCATGAGAATAGAGAAGTATCATTTTTGTAAATAGAAGAAAACAATAAAACACTTTGTTTTCTTTTTTAAATCTGTGTAACCATAGCACTAAATAGCAACAGATCTAATATTATGAAGGCATTGGAATTTCAAATCCATGGTTTTGTAAATTGTTTGAGATTTCATGTAATTTTTGATAAAATCTTCATAAGAACTTCAGTATGCGATCAATGATTTAAAAAATATTTACTTTCAATAGGACAGAATACAACCAAATTCAATCTATGAGCAACAAAATGTTTTTAATTTAACAGTTAATAGAAATTCAAACGAGTTTACTCTTGAATTTTAAACTTGAATATTATTCGCCTAATTCACTACAAATAAATAAATAAAATTAACTGCTGTAATGCATTTTATTAATACTTTAAATGACTACGGGCAGAATAAAAATTGCAACACATGAAATTTCGTGTGTTGTCATAATTATCAAACTGCAAGTTGTAGAATTTTAGTTGAAGAATAAAAAAAGGAAACCACCTTATCATAAACCTATTTTAGTAAAAAGGGTGAAATCAATAAATACATTTTTTAAAAGTTACCTGATATTTATAGTCAAAGCAAGCAAAAGACGCCAATACATGAATGAATCACGACTTTTTACATCCCGATTTACTTATAAGAAATCATTCATCGATCAAAAGAATGGTGAATTTCAGTGATTAATTAAACTGCTTAAATAGCAATAATACTAGCAGCCTTTTTTATCCTTTATTTAAAACTGGTTATCAGACAGCCGGTAACAGAAACAAGATTCACAAACAATCTATATTAGATTTTCCTGAGTTATTCAAAATAAAATTGCGTAAATTTAATACGCAAGGGTATATTTAAATGCTAGATTCACAAATTATTATTAATGCTTTCTTTTTTTTTTTTTCTTTTTTTTTTTTTTTTTATATATAAATAAATGTTGTTGTTTTTGTTAGTTAAACATTTTTTAATTCAGTTTGTTTATTGATTCAATCACTGTTCATGAATGAATACTTCCCTTGAGATTTATTAATTTTGTTGGCGTCTCAATCAATAATACTGTTCTTTTTTTTTTTTTTATCCCGGGTCATAATGATAGTTACCAGACAGCTATTAAAGAAGTTTTAACAAGGAATCTATGCAAGATTTTTCTCAGTTTACAAAATCGAATTGCATCCAACTTAAACGGAAATATTCATTGAATCATTATTAATGAATGACTTCTTTATTCACCAATCATTCCTTGTATTGGCGTCAGTACTAAAATTGACAAAATGATCATACTCAATTTGTTACAGTGGATATATTTTTAATCTGTTTACCAACCCTGCTTCTTTACTAAAATAAATTTATGGTAAGATATGTTTCTTTCGTTATTCTTCCACTGAAAATTCTAGAACTTGTGATTTGATCGTATGATGGCACAAAATTCTAGGTGTCCAAACTTACATTATTGCTATCATTTATGGTAATTATAAATATTCCGTACACAATTAACCGAATATTTTGCTAGCCGAATAGTAATTATCAGGCCGAATACTTTATTATTTTAGATTTTAAAGGTATTAAACAATTAAAATTTACGTAATATTTAAAACGGATACTTTCATTCAAGGGAATATTTTTTTTCCTTAGACTAAAATACTTTATATGTAACTAACGTACTCTTTAACTTAAATACATTAAAAAAAAGTATAATTTGGCAACTTATTTTCTGGCAACATATTTACTCTTTCATTTACATGAGCTTTTTTTTTCTTTTTTTAAGCATCTGAATAATTTATTTATTGTAATACCATTTATTTTTTTTATGAAAAGAAGTAAATTGTGTATAAAAACCAATCATAATCCATACACATATACATATATGTATGAATATACGTATGTGTATATATATATGTAAATATAGAAATATTATTATTGTAATAGATGTACAGTGGCAGTCAAAAGTTTCTGGCCAGCAAAAATTTTTCAGTTAATTTGTAAATATACCCATATGAAGAGGAATCTCAAAGTGATATTTATACATTTTATTGACATAATATTTAGAAACTTATAGAAGAACATGTAAATATCAATAAATTTAACTGACAAAATTAATTATAAAGGAAAACGCATGTTCTCAAAAGTTTCCGGCCACCTTCACAAGTTAGTAAAAAATTGGTATCGTAATAGAAAATTACAGTGATCAACAACATTTACAATTAGTACTTAATCGTATTTCTATTTTATTAGCTTTAGTAATAAGTACTTACTGTGGCACAGCAACGTGAGATTCATAAAATCAACAGTTAAAGATCGTCCATGGTACGTTTTCCCACATTTCTTGCAATTTTGGCAAAATTTCGGCTGAGTTGGAATATTTATAGTTCCGCAGACTTTTGTCAACTTATTTTCAAAGATTTTCTATTGGATTCATGTTGGGCACTTGGGCTGATCATTTCCAAAACGAAATTTTTTGTGCGAAAACCATTGCTTATCGAGGTTTGCATACATTATTTATGTCGTTATCATGATAAGAAAAATAGTTGCGACCAAATTTTTTTCTCTAATAAGGCAAAAAATAGTCTTTGAAAATATCCGTATACATTGTATCATTCACCAGGCTGTGGATTTCAAATAACGGATCGCCCTTTTTTGAAGAAAATAATCCCCATGGCATAACGTGTTCTCCACCATGCTTCATTGTAGGAATAACATAGGTCGAATCATATCTTTTGATGTTAGGTCATCAGACGTTGTGTCTGCCATCTCTTCCAAAAGTGTTTCGAATTCAATTGATGGAAAAATAGAACTTTTTTCCAGTTTTCACTTGACCAGACTTTATGTTTTTTGGAAAACGCCAGTCGGGTATGCTTGTATATTTTTTAACTCTGAGAAATTTTTAACACCGACTCTTCCATTAAGTTATGCATCATGTCAGCATATTGATACGGTATGCGGACTTAATTCAGCAATATTTTCATTCTGTAAATCGCAGTATATTGCAGTGAAATTTTTATGCGGATTATCAATGGTTTTTCTGATAATTCTGTCCTCAGGAATAGTAATTTTCCAGGATCTTCTGGACCTCTGAAAGTCCTGAAGGCCACGACAATCTTTATATAACTTTTAAATATCGTTTACGGTCCATTTACTTATTGATAACTTTGCCGCAATATCTCGAGAAGATTGACTTTTATCAACAAACTAATCACTCATTTATGAACAATAATTGGTGAACTTTTTAATTTTGAATTCAGACTATGCTATACACGTTGATTCATTCATAAACACAACCAAAAAACAGTTTACCGTTAGAAAAAAACTAAAGAATGATAAGTGGCCAGAAACTTTTGCACACACGAACTTCGAATTTTATTCCTTTGCATGAAGCATCTTCAATATATAATCAAAATGATCACGTGGTCAGAGGTCATTCACATATTCCTAACTTTTGAAGCAATTGTGCTTTTTCTTGGCTGAAACCTTTTGGTAAATAAATCGAAGAAACTAACTGACTGGAAACTTTTGACTGCCACTGTATATATAAACACACATAAGCATTCATTAGGATCGTTTTCATAGCTATTTGTATCATTTGTCGATAAATCTCATTTTATTGAGCGCACACATTGTGTAGTGCAGAGAACAGCTATTAAAAAAGTGAAGGCCTCTTTAATGAAAAAATACCACTTCTTTTTAATTAATCTGCTCAAATTGTCAATATAATTTGTGAACATGTAATGATAAGTAAAATTTTACTATCTTTTTTTCAGTATATTATCAATTTTAAAATTAGCTGTAATTATTTACAGTTTTCTATATTATTTATAATTTGTTTTAATGAAAAATACAAGATTAAATATGTTAAAGTAATACTAATAATAAAATCTTGATTCATTTATATATTTAAGTGTACAAAATTTTTCCAATTGTAAAAATAATTGTAATAGTTTATGCTTTATATGTAATTTAGACGCACAATTTTTTTCTTTAAGTAATATGAATTTGTAATTTATACCGAATTTATGAAGTTTTGTTATTTTAGTTGCTCCAAAGTAAAAGAAAATTCTCTGATATCCAATTTTAAAATTAACTGCAATAGTTTGCTGTATAATTTTCATATGTATTTTTTCATATGTTTTTAATTATGAAATTATGCTTAACTGATTGTTCTAAAATTACGCCAACTAATTAAAGAGAGTGAAAATCACAATATGAGTCGTCACCAGGGGGGGGGGGGGGGTGGAATCTCCAATATTTCTGAACTTGGGAAATTCTAGATTTAAGAAAGACCCTTTTTTTTTTAGGAAAAAAAAGTAGATTTTGTATGGTTTCTTTTTGTTTTGGTGATTTATTTTCTCACTGTAAACAAGTTAAATAATCAAAATACAAAAAGAAAGCAAATAATCAGTCTGTCATTGTGTTTGTCATATCTATGAAAATATCATGCATCTACCAAACTTCAATTTCTCTATTGCTGTCCATCAATAGCTGATACATATTGCTTATTTCCTCCAAAACTGTGTTCCTTATCAAAGTTAATAGATATTGTGATATTTTTGATATACTATGCAATATTTTTAAAATAGTGAACTTACTGCTGATAATAAATATTTCATGCATAATGTAAATTATAAACTAAAACATTTAACTTGAAACTTTTTATCAAACAGCATATTAAAGTACTTTTTTTTCATTTAAAACAATTTTGAAAATCAACTATATGAAAACATAAACAATTTTTTTATGCACTTATATAAATCTAATAAAAAAAAGAAAAAAGTTTAGGATTCATTATCAGCTATCAAAAAATGAGAAATTTATAAAACAATTTTTTTACAAAATTTTTCTGTAATTGAATTCACAAATCTTAGGTTAATACTAATTGAAAAGTGTCATTTAGTGCAGTGCTGTGGGATGAGGGCAGTTGCTCCAGGCAAGGAAATTACTGAGGTCACAATTTTCTCTTCTCCTGCACCTCATTTCATGTTAAATCTCTAAAAATAAATTAAAATGTTCTGGTAAAACAACATTCTTGTGTCACAAACAAAAATCTTATAAAAAATTATTATGAAATTATTATAAAATTTCTTCAAAATTGTAGCAATTGGATTAATTTCATTGTTGAAGAAAATTAATAGGATTTATTTATTGATTATATCTTTTATAATGCCATTTTCTGATTTAAATTAAAAGCAACTTTATTAAATAATGTGAACAGAAAATGACGCCATGCTTTAAAAAACAGGCACTTTCCTTTATGAAGATGTTACTATTAAATATTTTTTCACTCTGCAAAAACTGAGTTTGAAACACAAGGCAAAATGCTTCAGGGAGTAAAAAAATATGTCATATTGAAAGAAAACTATCATTTTCTTTCATAAAACTGAATATTTTCATCACAATTTATTGTAATATTGTAAGTGTGTCTACAATTCAAGGATTTCTGAAATTTTTACTTACTGTTACTGAGATTACAGGTACAAGTCAATAGTTTGAATGTTTGCATTCGAAGATATAGCTGACAAATGCTACTTCAAATTTGAAAATATATTAATAAACAATTGCATATTGAAATAGCTTTTAAGTGAAATATGGTTATGAGAATAGCATTTACAAACTTTCAGATGATGAAAAGCATGTCAGATTCATAGGGAAAAAAATTATATGATTGTGTCAAAGTGAGAAAATTTTTTGCTTATTTTTCATTTCGTAATATCAAGCATATGAGACTCAACTGATAACTTGGTCAAAAATACTGTTTTTGATTACATATTTCTAAATCTTTTATACAAATAAAATTAAAATTTTCAATAATTCAAACAGTTGAACCTATTGAAAATAGTATTTTGATAGCTTTAGCTAAAAATTTTATTCTTTTATGACTTACATTAAACAATGTAACAATTCCTTTTAAAAAATCTTTCATGAAAATTTAGATAGGTTTCAAATCGTGAGTGTTAATAGAAGTTAGAAAAGTAATTAGAAAATGTTTTTTTTAAAAAATGAAACAACAAACTTTGTTTCTATATTTTTTAATACAATACTTTTTTCAATACTTTTTTGTTTTCTTTTATTAAATCTTCAGTACTGTGATTCAATTCCATGCACATGCTTTATTTCAAGTTTTATTAAGTAATTCTTGGTAACAGTGCTAACGTTTATTGCTGGTAATTTAAATAAATTGATTGTAAAGTATAATTTCATTGATAAATGAATTTAATTTAGATGATATTTAATATTTTAGGTAGCTTTCATTACACAAAATAAAAAGTTACATATTGCAATCACTTGATGGAAAGCATATCTGAAAAAATTTGGTATATTTACACCAATCATGATTCCTAGACCTCAAAACCATTCTCTGTTGAAATGTTGACCTATATGTATAATATATATAACCATTATATAATACATATATACCTGATGTATGTCACGTGTATTTATTAACTGATTTGGATGAGATTAGTTGTATCCACAGTACTAATTACCAGTGTTCCAACCAACTTTGTTGGCTCGTTTCAAAAAGGTGCACATCCGTCCAGTTATTAACTGATTTATATATACACAAAAACATTCTCCATCCAAATGCTGACTTGTATATATACAGTAGACACCCTAAAATCCAAGATCCTAAAATTCACAGCTCTCTGAAATCCGCATATGATTTACAGATGTAAATAATAAAACATTCAGTTCAAGTATATCGACAAAATTTGACTTTTTAGTTTTATGTCAGTTTTATGTATATTTTAATTTGTAATTTTTGTTATTATTATTGAATTCTTGTTTTTTTCATGAGGGAAAATTTCATTTCATTTTTCTAAAAAACTCAAGATTCTGCTGATATTATTCATAATCACAATTTTCTTACCATTTGTAATTATGTATTTAATCAAGCTTTATAGGTTATTAAGTTTGGCTAAACCTGAAATAAAACTTCCTTATTTTATGATTTTGTTGTGAATTAGTAATATGTATCTTTATAAAGGAAGTTTAATTGAATAATTTAAGAAAAAATACATTTAATCTTTATAATGAATACTTAATCATACATTATTTATTATTAATTTGACTTTTGCATTTAATATTTTAACCATTTAAAAATTATCTAAATTTTTATTAGTTTATTACTTATTTTAATATTTCATTATATTTTAAACATTCATAATAGTTTCGACTATATTATTAATTATGTCAAAATTGCTATTTAAAGAATGTAAACAAAGCAATGGCCAGAAATCCACACAACCTCTGGTCCCAAGCTGTATGCCTTTGAAGGAGTCAACTGTATATATATATGTTTATTTAGAAACACACACTATAGGGACAAAGGTGACCGGTCACTTGCAATTTTTGAGATTCTCATAACTATCTACAAAAATATGTGAGGAAACATCCTGAAATTCTTAGTGTATAAACAGAGTATTACAGGTCATATATTTCCTTGAAGAATTTTTCCCGAAACCTTTTACGGAACCAACAAAAGTTTGAAAAAGAATGAATACCTTTTGGATAATCCTGTCAAAAGTAATGTTGCAAAAGTGTTTAAACTGTAGATTATGGTAAAGTGGCTTATTGTAATAAAGTGCGCTAATTTTTATTAGGATAGAATGTATAATTATAGAGATGTTAAGATTTTCATAAAAACAGTTCCAAATTTTCCCAAGTTTTTGCTTATAATTTGCAAAATTCTTAATATGAAAAAGTGATGTTTTCAGAAGATATGACAAACAACATTGTACACAATATCTTGCAATCAAAATCAAAAAATAAAAGTAAAAACTGTAAGAATAATGAATAGGTTTACTAATTAATTTTTCCCTTCAAATGCATGAAAGTAATCAAAATGTAATTTATATAATGTATTAGCTTAATTTATAGAACAACATTTGTGAAAGTCTCGAAAACATAGCTTGAAAATTCTAAAAATTATCCTCGATAGACTAAGTAATGTAAATGAAGTATATGATATGAATATGTAAATGAAGTTTTGATAGCATACATGCATGCATAGTGAAAACTTATTTAATAGATCTGCTCATTTTTCATATAATTCATATGTAAATATTTTTACTACTGTGTATTCTGTAGAATGTTATTTGTCATATTTTCTGAAAAGAACAATTATTTATATTTAGAACTCTGCAAATTATAAGCAAAAAAAAAAGGGGGCAATGTTTGGGATTCTTTTTATGAAAACCTTGATTTTTCTACGAGTATTCCATGCTATGCTCATAAAAATGATCACAGTTTATTGCAATAAGCCACTTAATTATAATCTGCAGTTTGAACGTTTTTGCTACATTAGTTTTGACAGGGTTATTTAAAAGATATTCATTCATTTTCAATTTGTTGACGGTGCCCTGCAGAATTTCTGGGAAAAAATCTTCACGGAAATATATAACCTGTACTATTCTGATTACTCATCTGGATTATCGAGATAATTCCTCAGATTTTTTTTAGATATTTAACAAAATTTCAAAAATTACAAGTGTCTGATCACCTTTGATATCACCTCAGATATATATAGATCATCCTATATATGACATATGATCAAATATATATATCTGATGTATGTCAAACTATAACTCTCATATTTATTCACTTATTTGGATGAGATTTATTGTATCCATAGTACATACCAGCGTCTCGACTGCATTCCTTGACCAGCTTCATCCGCCATCTTGTTTCAAAAGCCGTCCATTTGAATTCGTTTTAAATTAAAAAAGTGGTGCAAATAAATTAAAAATTGAAAGCTATTTTTTTTTCTTGAGAATTTTTCAAGGTTTTTAAAGATGTTTTGTTTTGTCTTTACCTTAAAAAATGACTGAGATACAGAAGGTTGAATTTCTATGATGGCTGACATTTTGAAACAATCTGAATTTCTGTTGAAATTCTCGTTTTTATAAATTGATTTCAATGAGATTGATTCTACATATAGTACACGCCAGTGTCACATCAAATTTCTTTGGTCAACTTCATCCTCCACCTTATCACAAAATGGCGGCCATTTGCACCATCAATTGAAGCATAATGCTTAACTATTATCAATACCTGTTAGCTACAAATTCTTGTTAATCTTGGCGACAATTGGTTAAATGTCGCCTAATTTGGCAACTAAAATAAATAACTATAAATGATGCCAACTTGACCATAGCTTATTAGTTTGGTGTAATTCTCATTCAAATTCAGTATTGACAAATAATCTCTTATCGGGTTCGTCTCATTTTAGCTTCTTAAAATTTGATTAAAATTAATTTCACATAAAACTTGCAACATTTTAAAACCAATAAATATGAAAGCTTCCTCTTCCTCCCGGCGCGGTTGCTGGGTGAAAGTACTTTTTACTTTACTGTACAGTACCAACATTTATTATTTTTGAAAGAAATTGAATATTATTTGTATATTATGAATGATAGCAGTAACCTAGTAATAACTTATATACTAATAAATTATGTAATTTTCTTTTTCATATCCACTTTTATTAAATGATATAATATTTAATGGAATAATGTGTATAGGGGTAATGTTCGTTGTGAAAGGATCTAGCTATGAAAATGTCACAATTTTACTAATGAGCTGTTGATACAAAGAATTTTTAACATAAGATATATGAGTCCAACTTATTATTACAGTGATTTAAATTACTATGTGTATAATGCAGTTTGAAGCATTACATCTGTGGCTTCTGGTAATAACCAGATAAGGCACATTTTTGAAAAAATTGAGATAATTTGGGGAAAATGTAACTTTAAAAAAGTATTTCATCTGCCATAATATTGTAAAATGAAAATCGAATACTTTCCGTCATAGGGCGACTATAAATTTTCATTTAAAAATTAAAAAAAAACAACTAATAATCGGGTAAGTGCACAAACTAATGGTAATAACCAGATAACATTTCTTTTTATTTCTTTAAATCGTCTATAATTATAAAAATAACTTAAAAATGGCTTGTATAGTTTATAAATTTCTCTAAATAATTAAATTAACGTCAATAAACTATAAAAATTACATATGTGTGGCGGGAAACTGCAATCAGTTAAAGGATTACATTTACACTATATGGCCAACGATGACCGTCCACTTGCAATTTTAGACATTTTGTTAAATATCTAGAAAAATACATGAGGAATTATCCTGAAACTCAAAGTGTATAAATATAATAGTACAAGTCACACATTTCCGTGATGACTTTTTCACGAAACTAGATAGGGGACCGTCAACAAATTAAAAAAGAATAATCGTTTGGATAACCATGTCAAAACTAATGTAAAAGAAGCGCTCAAACTGTAGATTATGATTAAGTGGCTTATTTTAATAAAATGTGTTTAATTTTTATGTCGATAGCATGTATACTCGTAGAAAAATTAAGATTTTTATAAAAACAATCCCATTTTTTTTCAATATTTTTGTTTATAATTTGAAAAGTTCTTAATATACAAAATATTCTTTTCTGAAAATATGTGAAACAATATTGCACACAATATTCTATAATCAGAATTAAAAAATAATAAAAATTGTATGAAAATTGAGTTGATTTACTAAGTAATTTTTCCCCTGTGTATGCGTCAGCGATATCAAAATTTCCTTTGCATGGTATGTTAGCTAAATGTATAGAGCAAGTTTTGTGAAAGTCTAAAAATCATAGCTTAAAAATAGTGATCGTTTATAGAATAAGCACGAAATCCGTTGTTCCCAAAACAAAGCAAAAAAAAAAAAGAGGGGTTTTATTTATACGTAGTAGTACTTCCCATGTTGTGTATTCTGTATTGACACTAATCAATGAATATATAGATACAACCCCTCTTGTTTTTGCTTCATTTTGGAAATAGCGGATTTTCAACTTATTGTATTGACGATTATTTTCAGAATGTTTCAACTATGACTTTGAGACATTTACAAAAGTTATACTATATGTATTGCTATGCATTTAGCTAACATAATATGCAAATGAAATTTTGATATAGTTGACGCATGCACAGTAAAAAATTATTTAGTAAACCTACTCATTTTTCATACAATTTTTATTATTTTTTAATTTTGACTGCAGGGTATTATGTGCAATATTGTTTGTCAAATTTTTAGAAAATAATATTATTTTATTTTAAGAACTCTGCAAATTATAAGCTGAAATCTTGGAAAAATTTGGGACCGTTTTTATAAAAAACGTAATTTTTCTACGAGTATACATGCTATAGACATAAAAATGAACGCAGTTTATTACCATAAGCCACTTAATCATAATCTACAGTTTGAGCGCTTTTGCTACATTAGTTTTGACAGGGTTATCCAAAATATATTCATTTTTTTAATTTTTTGACGGTCCTCTTTGGAGCATCGAGAAAAAATCTTCACTAAAATGTATGACTTGTGCTAATATATTTATACACTTAGAGATTCAGGATAATTCCTCATGTAATTTTTTAGATATTTAACAAATAGATATTTTCTAAAATCACAATGGACTGTCCCTTTGGCCTGTAGTGTATCAAAAAATTTAAAGCGGTAATAACCTGATAAATGTTAAATTTTTTATTGGTTCTCAATAAAAACCATTTTTATATAACTATTCCTGCAAAGGAGAGGTTCTTGTATCCTAATTGAAAGAAGTGAAAATTATTAAGTTAATCTTAGTTCTATAAGTTAATTCTATTTTATAAAAGAAATGATAAAAAGACATTTTTGAAAACTTTAACCGTTAATTTCTCAAAAATATTAAAAATGTACCTTACCTGGTTATTACCAGAAGCCACAGATATACCCAGTATATAAAATCACTATTATGTATTCAGAATTTGTTTCTGCTTTTTCATATAAAATACTACAGTCTTGTTCTTAAAAAAGTATTTTTATGTTGCTTTTAAACAGACGTAACTGCAACATCACAAATGTTAATTTTTTTTCATTTGATTATTTTTATTAAACATACTGAACATCTTGATTGATTTGCTTTTGAATAAAATCTTTTTTTCTTCCCATTTAAAGTACCACATTTATTATTGTACTTTATCGACTGTGTTATAAGAGGCTGTAGTTTAAATCTGTTTAATGATAACATTCACACATTTTATAATCCAATTTGCATAAAGTGATCTGTAAATGTATTCCAAAGCTGTATTTTAAAACTTCTAAAGAAAATGTATTTCGTTTCATTTATAATCTGTTATATATGGCTTTAAACATAAATAAGTTATTGCAATACAAAGCGAATTGCATTGATAATGCAAAATGTTTTCTTGAATAAATCGTTTATGTTCATTTAAAAATCCTTAAATCTGAAGGAATTTTGACGAAGTAATTCTGAATATTATAATGTCCTTTGCCGTAAAAATAAATTATTTTATCTTCAATGCTTAAACAATGTACTATTGTTTTCATAGATGATATGAAATTATAAAATTTTCTTTATAAGTTTACTTTATTTTTTATTTAAATTAAAAAAAAAATACTTTTATTTTCAAATGCCTAAATCATAAATGTTTAATTTATTCTTAATCTATAACATTTCTTCCTAATTTTTATTAATAATTTTTTTTTATGAGAAGTGCTTTATTTTATTGTGGCAATTATTTATTTTATTTATTCGAAATTTGGTTATAGCTTAAATCCTTATGCAGTTTGAAAATTAATCTGACACATCATTGGTTCATTGGGTATCAGGTATTTGAAGTCTATTTCAATTCAGTTTTCTGCGTTAATTTAATATTTCTTAAAACGTTCATTTTTAGTAATTTTTTTTTCATGAATCTTAAAAGGTGATAGATTGTCTTACATTTATTGCAGATGTAAAACGCTATGAATGTAGACGCACATCACATTGCTCTAGATTGTCCTTAAACTGCGAAACATGCAGCAAAATATTTCTTCACAAGAGTTTTTAGGAAGAGTAAGTTCTGACTCACAGCAAGTAAAACTGTTTCTTTGTGAATTATGCGGCAAAGGATTTTCAAGAAAACATCATTTAAGCAGACATCTCTTAATTCATACTGGTGAGAAACCTTTTGTTTGTGAGACATGCAACAAGAAATTCTCGCAGAAGTCTCATTTAAGCAGTCATCTATTAATTCATACTGGTGAGAAATTTTTTGTTTGTGAGACGTGCAACAAGAAATTCTCGCAAAAGTGTCATTTAACAGAGCATTTATTAATTCATATTGGGGTGAAATCTTTTGTATGTGAAATCTGCAACAAGAAATTTTCTGAAAAGAGTAATTTAAGCAGGCATCTGTTAATACATACTGGTGAGAAACCTTTTGTCTGTGACATATGCAACAAGAAATTCTCTCATAGGGGAAATTTTAAGAAGCATCTCTTAATTCATACTGGCAAGAAACAATTTGTATGTGAAATATGCAACACGAAATTTTCTGAAAAGAGAATTTTAAGCACACACCTTCTAATTCATACTGGTGAGAAACCTTTTGTTTGTGAGACGTGCAACAAGAAATTCTCGAAAAAGTCTCATTTAAGAAAGCATTTATTAATTCATACTGGTGTGAAACCTTTTGTATGTGAAATCTGCAACAAGAAATTTTCTGAAAAGAGTAGTTTAAGCAGGCATCTGTTAATACATACTGGTGAGAAACCTTTTCTCTGTGAAATATGCAAGAAGAAATTCTCTCGTAAGTGTTATTTAAGCGCACACCTCTTAGTTCATACTGGTGAGAAGCCTTTTGTGTGTGAGACATGCAACAAAAAATTCTCTAAGAAGGCTTCTTTAAACAAACATCTTTTAATACATACTTGGGAGAAATGTTTTGTGTGAAACATATAACAAGACTTTTTCTTAAAAGAGTGTTTTAAACAAGAATGGCTAATTCTCTGCTATTGAGCCAACTTATCCGGGATGTAAAAAAAATCACAAAAGAGTTTGGTTTTCCTCCCATAATTTGTTAATTGTGATTATCTAATTTTTATACTTCTTGTATTTAGAAAATTTGGAAAATTCTTGTATTAAAATAGTATTTTATTTAAGATATTAATGTGACTAAAATGAAATGACGACCAGCCAAAATTTTTTTTCAATTTAAACCTGTACTTCGGCATGTAAGGTTCTTCAAAATCATTTTCGGCGTACCATATTTTATATTTTTTAGCTTTATCTTCACTAGTAGATCGCTCCCGGGTTACATAGTTAAGATAAAAACCATATATTTAAAATTGAAGACTCTAATAATATATTTTTTAAATATTTTTTTTCTAATTTATTTTTTATTGCTTTACTATGCGTCAAGTATTTATTCCTTTTGCGTTGCGTGTCAAATATTTACAGAAACAGATTAGGTCATAGATAAAACTTTTAATTCCCATGTTCATTTTTTAATATGCAGTTGATATTTTGTTTTAAAATGCAATAATTTGAAATTGGAAGAGTACTTTGGTTACACTGCATGTTGTATTTTCTTAAAATTAGATCCATCTGAATTAAAAAGATTTTTTAAGTGTGAATATATATATATATATATATATATATATATATATATATATATATTTATATAGTATTTGTTTTACTTTGTATCAAATATTCATTCTATTTTTACTTGCTTTTTTATGTCAAATATTTATGAAAACATTTTCAGACATAGGAAAAATTTTACATTCGACTGTGAAGTTTTAATATCTGTTAATTTGCTGTTTTAAAATGTTGTGACTTAAAATTTGGAGGATCCTTTTGATTACATCACATGCTCTATTTTAATTGCATATGCTTTACTATATCAAATTTTCGTTCTTTTTTTATTGCTTTACTATGTGTCAAATATTCCTTTTTTTATTATGTGTTATATATATATGTAGAAACATTTTAGATTATAGGTAAATCTTTACATTTCCATGTACAGTTTTTAATGTACTGTTTTAAAATGTAGTAATTTGAAATTGGAAAAATAATTTGGTTGCGCTGCATGTTGTTGTTTCTTAAACCTAGATTAATCCGAATTAAAAAAAATTATATATATATATATATATATATATTTGAAAAATAAATACTATATATATTGCATTTGGCTTATTATGTGTTAAATATCCATTCCTTTTTTTTTTCTTTTTTGCTGAATGTCAAATATTTATTCTTTTTAGACTTGCTTTTATGTGCATTTATAAAAAAATTTTAGTTTGACAATTTTGTTTTTATTGATTTGTTGTAATCATTTTTGTATCAGTTTCAATAAAATTGTTTTTTCTTTTATTTTGCAGTATTATTATACATTATTAACAAATGTTGAGTACTTCTATTTCCATATTTTTGGACATGTCTCCATTTTAAGAACACAATCATTATATCCCGTTCGCATCACTTAATGTCTAATGCATTATTTCTTAAAAATATATATAGAAATATAATTTTGGTACGGTTACGAATAAACTGACATTTTTACTATTTGGGTAGCACAAACTTTGCTGACATTTAAATCCGTAGCAATTTTCGGTAATACTTCGTCAACCAATTTCGCCAAATTAATAGCCAAATAATGCATGTTGACATATTTTTTATTTTAAATAACCAAAAAAACATATTATTAGTAGAATATTAATAAAAATACAAATAAAAATCACTTAACCTTTTGATTACGGGCTACAACGACTAATATTTTTTAAATTAATCGAACTAAAATTAGCTGAGAAATTTCTTTTTAGTATATTTATCTAAAACTTATTCTGGTATACCTTTACGAAATAGAATACTTTTAAAAAAGTGGTGCAAATAGAATAAAGTAAGAGTCTCTGGGACAACATATGTCCCAACCCCGTAATCAAAGGGTTAATGACATTTTAAACACGTGTATCTTATTTACTGTCATTGAGCGTGACATTCACGATCATCCATTATTGGCACTTAATCTTATAATTTGGCGATAGTTTTTTGGTCGACGGGATAACCAAGCAGTACCCAATTTCCTCATTATGGCTTTTTATTAAGACCATGATTATGTTTATCAAAATAGCATTCTTTGGCTATAGTATCTCTTTCAGGTTTTTCTAATCCTTTGTTTTTAGTATTCCAAGGAATTGAAAGTCTTCTTTTTTTCTACTGCATAAAATATCTGGTTTTTTGTTACTTTCTAGAGATGATAAACGAACCCTTTACTGCTCCATGTGCCATGTCTGTCACATACCTAAAAGATTAGGTGCTACTTGGTTATCCCGTCGACCAAAAAACTATCGCCAAACAATAAGATTACATGCCAATAATGAATGATTGTAAAAGTCACATTCATATGAGACATGACATTAACTACGATACACGTGTCTGTAACGTCATCAAGTGATTTTTAATTCAACTTTTTATTTGTATTTTCGATTACGCTTTAAAAATGTATTTGTTCTTCCGATATGTAAAATAAAAATTATGGCAGTTCATATAATTTGGCAAACAGTTTGGCGATTTGTACAACTTGACGAAATTGGTCGACGGGATAACCAAGTAGTACCAAAAATTATAATTTTTATTATATTCCATAAACTTCACTAACGTGATCAATGTAACTGATCAAGAACAATCCAAAGATTGTTTAAAACTTATTTTGTCCCTATCAGATGGCTGCATTAGACAAAACATTACAATGTGTTCGTCAGGGGAAAAAATCCATCAAGTTATTAAGGTAAGATTTACTTTCAATATTTTTACTAAATACTTCAAAATATTAATATAAAAATATTGCAGAATGTTAAGCAGATAAAATTAATTAATTTAAGCTGATTCAGTTGATAAAGAGAGCAATATAATATTTTAAAATCCTAAATGTGTTCATGTGGCAAATACCTTACAATATCAAACTTTAGCTGAAAATTTGAAAATTATTTATTTTTTACAATTTTTCCCATTATTAACCCGATATAAAGATTTAATTATATAAATATATAGAAAATTTTTAAATAAAGGATTAATCGTTAGTTATTTAAATTGCATTCTCATGGCTGCTAACTTCTACGCCTATTTAAAGTCAAATAAATGTATTTGAAACAGAAATTGTTGTAAATAATTGACCATATATATTGTAATACATAACATTGAATATAGTTGGAGTACACTTTGCTTTAAAAATGTGGTTCCAAAAGTGTTTATATCATTTAAACAGGCGTAGTAGTTGGCAGGTCTGCATCCTTTCTGTTAATGCAAACTGCACACTGAGGCGACATGAGGAAGATGAATTGCGATTTAAGAAAAGAAACAGGTCGAAATATAGATGAAGGCCGTTTCAAACCTGTCTTTTTTCTTCCACGAAGTCCAGCAACATGCCTCATATGCCACCTGTCTAAGATTGCTGCATCGTACATTTTCATATCTTTAAAAGTCTGTTTATCATTAGTTACACGAAATTTTTAAACATCTAAAATACTCTCCTGAATATGTTAAATTTATGTTTCCCCATCTTCTTCGCAACATACAAAGAACTTGATAAAAAATTTTAACCTTTGTTTCGGTATAAAGGTGAATTCTATCTTATTTATTGATCGCTAATAATAATAAATATTCATTTGCATAAATTATAAAAAAAAAAAATTCTGTAATTAAATCGCGAAAAGACTCCGAATAAATAAGGTAAACTTAACAAATAATAATAACAGGTGAGAATAATGAACAATTCTGAGCACCCTAAGTAGCACGTATATCGGTCGCTCGTTCCCAAAGGGTTAAGAAATAAGTGGCTAATCCAGATGGGTGACATTTCCTTTTTGCAAATCTTCAGTTTTTTAAAAACTGCTATACTACTGATATAAAAATTAAATTTATTTTAGAAGTACTGGGAATAACGCATTTTTAGTAAGACTTAGGTATTCAGTGTTTTAGATCTTTCATTATAATTTAATAAGTTCTTTAGAGTTTTTTTTTAAATTTCATTAAATCGTTTTTAAATATTTCTTTATAACAAAACTTTTCGCAAATAAATAAATTAATTAACAACTTATTATCAATAAAAATGAACACTTCAGGGTTAAAAAGATAAGAGAACTTTTCTAAAAATGTATTTGTAGTCCTTTAAATGTATTGCTTTCACTTTTATACTCAGTGTTTTGGTTGTTTTATCAGTTGTATTTATTTGTTATAACTGTGATATCATTTTCTATGTTTTTCTAGTTAAATCGTTCTTACTCATAATTCTGCAATGAGTTATGACTTGGTATGATGCATTACGAAGAAAGAAGATGTATTAATATTTTTTTATGATTTTAACAGTTATGAGAAATTATGGCTGAAACAGGAAATGTAAAAAGTTTTGAAACAACTCAGCTGAAAATGAGCTGCACAAAATCAACAAAAAAATGCAGTTAGAAGACTGTAGTGGTTTGGCCGATTCCACTAGCGAACTTTTGTGATTGATACAACTACAAAATTACAGCAGTTTGTAAACTTCATTATTTTAGTTGTTATATCAACCTCAAAAATATTGCAGGAATTTTGTAGTTGTATCGACCTCAAAAATTTTGTAGTGGAATCGGCCAAACCACCGCAATCTTCCAACTACATTTTTTTTACAAATATTTTGCTGTTTATTTTTGGCAAGACATACCGCAGAAAAACTGTTTCTGGTAACAAGTCGAATAATTCGACTGTTTTCAAAATCGATCTTAATTGGTTCCTTTCTTTTTCATGTCAACAATGCAGTTTTGGTTATTTCGTATTTGATATCTGCTATTTTTTTTCTAATTCTCCAACTTTATTCGTTATACATCATAACCAAATGACAGTTTAAAAGAGTAGTTTGATCTATAAAACTAGATTTTATAGATCAGCGTATTAGTGGGTCGCCCGTCCTCACCAGTACAATTCAGTTTACTACCTATAATATCCTTAAATTTTACTGGTGACTTTACCAATAATTAACTTTATCTCAAATGGGAATCATATCGCCTGGGCTTCATATATTGTTAGCAAAACTCTAGAAAAAAACTTTCTTTTCAATATGTTTAATTAAGTTATAAAAAAAATTCTAAATAATGTTTACCACTTAATTGTCGCAACCGAGACATTCACGGTCTATAAGCTTCACGGCTTTTATTCAGAATTGTTTGATTCCTACCAGTCTTGTAAAATAGTATAATTGGTTTTATTCTGGTATCATTTTACTTGACATTAAATAAGATAAATATTTTTTTAAAAAAGTGGAGCTTTAATGAATTTGAATTTTTAAACCGTAATTTAATGCGACCATTAAGGGGTTACTTAGTCGGATGTCGTAATCCCGAAACTTTCTTCTGTCTCATCTGTGTTAATTCAGCAAAATTCGCTATTACATTACCAAAATTTAATGGAAATCTGTTCCCATCATGAAGATTCTAAAGACATGAAATTCAGTGCTTTAGTTCTTCAGATATAATTATCCCTAAATTCGCATAAATCTTAAAAATACAGCTTAGTATAGCGCCACTTATTAGGTGGTCTTTTGTCCATTACTCCGGTCCGGAACTTTTGTCCGTTAAATAGAAGTGTCCCTTATTTGGAGGTTTCACTGTATTATAACCAAAAAAAATATGTTTGTTTGTAGGGGAATTTATGAAACTACTAACCCATTTCAAATGCAATGTTGGCAAAATGATGAGGACAGACTGTACTTAACCATAGGTTATATTTTAGGCTGGTATCATAACCCCAAAAGAATGCAGAAGCAAAATCTTTCTAAAATGTATATTTTTGTAATTTTGATGAAAAATTATAAAAAATTAGAATTTAGAATAGATGGTAACCAGCAAGATGTAAATGCAGTTGCTAAAGAATTCAAAATTCAAAAAAAGTTCAATGCAGAAAAAAATATTTTTTATAGAATTACGATTTCTATACAGTAGTTAAAGACATAAAATTTATACTAGACATGACTGTTATTTTTAAATCACAATTGGACGCATAGAATAGTATTTTTGCTGAAATGGTTGCATAAAAAGTTCTACAGGGTGACCAGAAATAACGTAACGGTTTAATTTGACTCGGTTAAAAAAAACATACAAATTTTTGCACAAACAAATGTTTTATTTATTAACAACAATGTATTAGAAAAATAAAAAACCACTTTTCCTCAAAGTGTCCTCCTTATGCTTTAATACACAGGGGCAAACGTTTTGTGAAATTTTCAACAATTTGCCGCAGCTCTGCAGGAGTGATTTGCTTCCATTCCCTGATCAGCGAATGCTTTAGAGATTCCAACTGTTGTGAGGCTTTCATCAATCTCTTACCTCTAAAAATGAACCCAAACTGTAACCCAAAGATTAAGGCCACACGAGTATGGAGTCTATTCTTGAGCTAAGATGAAGTCTGAAAAATTGGCCCGACACTAATCCTGTGTGGATTTCGCTCGAGGAGAAGGTGCGGAATCTTGTTGAAAAGCTGAAGTCCCATTTTCGAAGTATATTCGAGCCCAGGCAAGTACTACATCATCAAGAATCTCTTTTTCGTACACATCTTTATTCAGTTTAACGCCAGAATCGATGAAAATTAGAGGCGTTTTGCCTATTGCGCCAATTCCTGCCCACAGCATGACAGATTTAGGATTTTGACAATGTTGAACCATGGATGATTTGCCTGAGGAATTAGTTGACCAAATGCGATCATCTGAACAATTGCTCTATCGAGAATAACTTCTCGTCAGAAAACAAGATTCGCTCTCAGCGTGGAGTTTCAGCTCGCTTCAGCAGCTTTCCGGATCTTACAAGCCGTACTCGATTGTTTTCTATGAAATGTTTTCGAAATTGCACTTGTTTCAGATTATAAGAATGAAGGTTCAGCTCCTCTTTGACATAAGTCAAACCGATTCCCGGCCAATCCCAGTCTGTCTAGCTTTTTTTCTTATCGACACTCGAGGACTTCGGTATACTCGTTTTTTTATCAATTGTCGGTTTCTGAAGGTATTAACAGTTGTTTTCCTGCCTCTTTCTAGTTGGACTCCTTCATGGCCAAGCTCCTTGAATCTTTTGATTGCTTTGGAAACTATTGGATGAGGCACTTGAAACAATCGAGCAATCTCACATACACGCTTTCCCTGGCGATAAAGTTCCAAATTAGCGTTCCGTTTGTTTGCCATCCTATTTTAAAAAATTATAGTTAGAATAAAGATTAATAAATGAAAAAAAAACCCTGAGAATTGAGTAAAAACAAAATCATCAACCGTGACCTTACTTTTAGTCTTCGTTACGTTTTTTCTGGTCACCCTGTAAACTTCCCATTTTCGTACAGTCTTGAAAGAAAACGAAAGAAGTGACTGGAGTTATTTCATCGTACTCGTTCTTACATCGTAAACATGGAACGAGCTACAAAAAGGCAATGAAAGAAAAAACAATAAGCATTGGAACAAAAAGAAGTAAAATAGAGAGAAAGAGTTGTAAAACAAGAGGAAAAATGAACTGAAATTGCCAACAAAAGAGTTAAGAAAGCCCGCAGCAAAGCCACGCAAATCCAGACACGAACCCTGCCGAAATAATCAGTTGTGGCAATCCTAAAACTTTCTTCTATCTCATACTTGTTGGAAATTTAAAATTAAATTGCAATCTATGACAATTTTAGGGATTCTAGGTACATGGAATTTCGTGAATTAGTTCTTAAAATATGACTATCGTTAAAATCACGTAAAACATGCAAAATACAGTGTAGCAGCGCCACTTTTTGGCTGATTTACATCGTAAACTAATTGCAATAACTTATGTCAACATCAAACTAAATCTGAAGTTCAATGAAAATCTGTGCATTAGTTATTGAGATAGATCGCAAAAAATGCAGCATATCTGTTGCGCTATTTGCAACAAAATGTAGAAAAGTCAATTCATGTCACATACCAATTTAACCCACATATGCCTGATTTTTTAAAAATAAACCGAAAAGCATTTTTCGGCTTTCATATTTTAAATAAATCATGGGAAAAATAGTTAAAGAAATCTAATTTTGTTATAAGCGTGGTTTATGGCTAAAAAAAGGTTTGTTACTAATCGGAAATATTGGTGTTTAATTGAAAAAATAATAATTTTTGATTAAATTCTATAATATTAAACACACATAAATTGGAAAAACTATGATAAGAAATAAATTTTACACGTTCAATTTAGTCTAATACAGGGTAATTCTCAAGCTGTCAAAAAGCACCAGTTGCAGCAATTACAAAAGTAAATCAATCATTATTCTTAAACAACACAAACGTTGTCATCAACATCTTGAAAATTGATTTAATAATATTCCCAATATGTATATTAATGGCAATTTTCGGCATTAATCTTCAACGTTATTCTTACAAGGTAGAACCCGTCAAATTTTGACGAAAGAAAATGTTTAAAAAGGAACTGTTTCATTAATTTATAATAAACCTACAAAATTAGTTATAGAAAAAAAGTATTTTATATTGGTACGTCTAACTCTTAAACAAACGATATTTATCGTCAAATTAACAAAATACTATTTCTATAAAACGCAGTTGTAGCAATTGTTAAAATTAAACTTTAATCGTATATGTAAGCAGTAAAAAATAATAAAGATATGTTTTTATGATAAAGTGATCAATTAAGGTTCTCATGCTAGTATTCCAAAATGATAAAAACAAAGTTTATTCAACTTTGACTCAATCATAGAATTTTATTCCCCGTGAAATCTAAACCCGACATCATTTTCACCATATCAAAATTTACAAATGTACATTTCACATCTGTATTCACGTTTTAAAAAAAAATGGCATTTAAATTTGATAATTTTGATTCAGAACTTGAAGTCTCTATGCTATTAGCTGAAATAGATATTAAACTGTTGATATTCTTTTACGTGTAAATTGAGTTTCGTAAATGAAGTCATAATTCACCGGGTTTTGTAACAGAAGATATTTAAATTTCTATTTTTTCCCCTTTTAATGAGAAAATGGCAACATAAAGATACAGCACTCATTTTTTCCCTTTTTTTCTTTGCTTTAAACAGAAATGAAGTACTCCCGTTGCCACGCTTAGAAAAGAGGTATTAAAAGTTGCAAAAATATTAATGTTTCAAAAACAAATTAAGATACAGACAACAAATTTCATTTAAAAGTACATTTTTTTCCTACACGATGGTGTAAAAATTGAAAATGTCTGACACTGAAGTTTAAAAACTTTTAGTAGTAAAAATTGCAATACCGAAGTTCATTTAAAATTTAAAAGTGTTGCCATGCGCAAAACGACGTATGCGTTGCGCACTGTGTTTGGCCTTTATAATATAGATATTATTTTAAAAGACTAAATTGGATATGTTGCACAAAAGCAACACCAGGCTTTTAAGGGATAATTTAAAGTTAGATGAAAATACATGCATTAGTTCTGGAGATTGAGCTATTGTGGAAATCGTAAAAAATGCAGCATGGCAGCACCATCTGTTGAACGATTTACACCAAAATAAAGAAAATATTATATCATGTCATGAAGCAACAGAATATGAAGTTCGATGAAAATCCGTAAAATAAGTCCGGAGATTGAGCGATTGCAGAAATTGTGAAAAATGCTGCATAGCAGTGCAACCTGTTGAGACATAAAAAAAAAAAGAAATCATCAGCGTCAATTTATATCAATGACTAACTCAAAATAAATTTTTATTAAATTCTGTATATTAGTTCTTGGGGCATAATGCTCAGAAAATATGAGTCACATACAGACAGAGTGGCAGATTCAAGGACAAACATTTTGTAAAAACATGATTTTTTGGAATCTCTGACCTAATAAAACGTATAAATCCCTTGAAAACTGGAAATTGAAAATTTTCACGAATTTAATACTTTATTCTTGTAAAGACAGAAAAAAGTAAATGAAGAGTTAATTTCTCTGTGCCATCACTAATGCAGTGATGGGTCGTTACAATTAGTGCTGTAAAAGTAACGACAAAGTTAATATTCGTATAATGACGTTATTTCCGAATTCACTACCGTTAGGAAGTATTCATTACTGTTCAGGTAGTGGATATTAATCATAGTATGTGCTACAAACTGCAGCAAACCGAATTACGTATCGTATAGCAGTATTTCGAAGATTTCTTTATTTTTTTCTGCTGCCATCTGTACGCAAAACTTACATTTAATTAAGTTTTTAAGTTTTATTGAATAAAATGCAAACAAAATTCAAGTACAATGCATAACTGTGTATAATAGGTCTAAATTGTAGAATGCATTACTTATGAAATAAAGAATAATCTGAGAAATCAATTTAGAAAGAGTGAAAGTTTACCAAATTTATATAATAAAACTATAAAATATAATTACACAAGCAAATTTACTAACTAATTTTACACTTAAGGTACTTATATGTTATGAAAATTTAATTTCTGGTATATTTAAAAATATGTTAAACTTCGTACGTGATAATAGCATTTTACTTATATTACATTATTATTTCTAAAATTTTTGACTCATATTTAAAAGCCCTTTTTTGAAATACGAAATTTAAAGACATGCAACAAAAATATTTTTACAAGCAACAAAAGTAAATAAATAAATAAACTTTAACATAAAAGCATTTTTACAAGTAACATAAAAATTTATCTTTATGATAAAAAAATATTTTTTTTTCAATCTAAAACATAAATATACATACAAAAGTATTTTTATAGAAAAAAGAATGCAAACCTGTAAATAGTTAATTTCTTGAAAATTTCAGAACATTTAAAAGAAATGTTTTTCGTTTTAGACATCATTATCTTATCGAACAATAGTTTTCATCACTCGCACTGTTATTTCAAAAATCTTTGATTTATGTTTTAAAATATTATTTTTTCATTCTTTTTGGCTTTTTTGTAGCATGCCTTTCAGATGTGTAAGGGGCCGTTAAAATATTACGTAAGCGTATTTTTAGTCATTTTGTACCCCTTCCGTTCTCTTCTTAAGGAAAAATAAGCAAATGCTAGACATCCCCCCCAATCCTTTTGTTTACATAAGATTTTATGACATTCAACATCAACACTCTTTGCTTTGCTTAAAAAAATTACAGTCAGCGATAAATTACTTTATTAATCCATAAAAACAGACATACAGCGCTGGTAGTATCGAAGGAAAGCAAAAATTAGTTTAATATATCGTAAATTATTGTATTAAGCAATTCTTAGAATAGAAAATAGTTTGTTATATATTATTATTTACCGCACCGAACAAAAAGAAAAAACAAACTTTAAGGAATAAAATAGTAACTTGTTTAGGAATACAATAAAAAAAATTAATAAGATCCATAGGAATATCATGAGTTTGGCGTTTACATTTCTAGTCTGGTGTCCAAGATCTTTGAATCCATGTTTTTGCATTGTCTGTAATTACGTTTTAACTGTATTAATAGTCCGGAATGTTCCCCGTTTCCAGTTCTTGTTTACTCCATACCTTTTTCCTCAAGTCTTCAACATCCGAAATACGCTAATCCAACAAGGAAGGTCGCCATAGTGGGCATACTTAGAATATTTTGAAAAAAATATATACTAATTAAACTACTTATGTATGTAATAAAGAATCAGACAAAGGTACCGGTGGAATTACAGTAGGAAGTCTGTAAAAAATAAAATACTTTCGAATATTTGGCGTAAAAAGACGAAAGTGTCATGCGATTTGGCGAATAGTATTTTTCTCGTTAAAAGCAAACGTTTTTCATGTAACTGAAAATTGTTTAAGCTTAAACAATGACAGAGTTAAATATATATAAATATTATATTGTACTACATATAGATATTGCTTGTTGCAAAAGTTATTTAATTTTAATACTATACATAAAAAATATTTTCATATTAAAAATTATAGTTTCATGTAATTAGGCGTATTCCAAAATAAAGGCCAGATGCTGCAGTACATACATTTCAATATAGCAGAAATTTTTGTTTCCGCAACAACAAAATTAAGTTGACAGTGTTCAACTGGACTTAATTTTGAAGCTGAAAAAATTTTAATTAGTTTAAATTTTCTTTTAATTTATAAAATTACATAGTTAACATTCATTATATATATATATATATATATATATATATATATATATATATATATATATATATATATGAAAAAAATATAGTTAAAACAAACTAAAACTGACATAACTAAAGTTATTTAAATAAAAACTTTTTTAACAAGTTCAACATGAGATATTTTTACATTAAAAAGTGTATAGCATAAAATAATTTTTTTAATTCTATTTCGTCACCAATAGTTATAAATCGCCAAATAAATGTTCATAATTTTTTAGGCGTATTATCGAGGTTCCACAGAAATTCTTTTTGTAAACATATGTATCCATATGAGAAGAACCTTCTGTAATTTTTTCATAATTTTCTGAGTATACCCATATGGAGGCCTTCCTTGTAAGTCAAAATGTAGAATTCTTCTTATGATTTCGAAAATATGTTTTTTACGAATCTTGCAAAGGAAAAAGTAAAAGAAATGCATTAGTTGCAAACTTTATGATGTGATGTTGTAACTTGCAACACGATTTATTAAGTTAAATTGAAGAGCTTAGGCTTTAAGGGACTTCAAAATACGTTAAACATTGCAAAATAGCTTAAGGTAGCCAAGATTAACAGCTTAAATTCTGAAAACATAAAAAGGGGACGACATAGCTCAATAATTTTGGGTAGGGTGTCAACGATTTTAATTTAGTTGATTTAAATCTGTGATTAAATCGTGATTTAAATCAACCAATTTCTTTTAAAAAGATCATTGATTAAAATAAAAAATTTTTATAAATGTTTAGAATGATAGAAAAGTATTAAAATCTAAGAATTATTTGGAGATTTTCTACAAGTATTTTGAATCAAAGAAAAAAAATATTTTTTAAAAATTATTTCTTAACTTATTTCCTGAGAATTGCAAAACATTAAGTACAATAAGTTTGTAAAGGCATAACAAGCATTTTGTTTAAGCATTTTATTTTTATTTAATATAATCTGTGATGTCATAATTTCCTTTAATCAAATTATTCATTCCTCCATAGAAAACTAGCAGGCTACGCCCGCTACGCTAGTCCTATTAATAATAATAAATAAAAATCTGGAATTAAAGAAATATAATGATGAATATGATGTATTTTAAGGCAATGTGGCTTTCAACCTGCAATGTATTTTCTGATTTTGGGAAATAATGTAAATGACTTTGCGGATTAGATATTCTAATGTATTGGACAAAATTTGATCTATATCAGTTGATACACCAGATTCGCCCGGGATAGCTCATTTGATAGATCATTGACAGCTTCAGTTAAGAGGTCCTGGTTCGATTCTTGGTTCAGACATTTTTCGCTGAGTTGGAAAATTACAACAGATTTTAATTATTTACCAATTAGAATAATTGTGTTAAAATTAATATATCTAAAATGTAAGTTATTATACATCAAATATTTTAGTTAATTCATTACAGTAAGATTTAGACGGGAAATGAAGTAATTATGACAACAAGAAAAAAAACATTCTTCTTTTACTGCACTACTGAAATTCAATGCATTACCATGATTGCAAAGATTGTATATAGCACTGAACTAATGTTCTGGCGATTCATTCTCATTTGTTAATTTTTTAATTCCAAGCTTCTTGACTTTGCGCCCTAGGTGATTCTTGTAATTTAAATTCTATTTTATTCTACGTTCTGTCAAATTTGGCTAAATACAAGTCTGCCACAGTTTTTTATGTTTCAATTCTAGTAGAAAAAAGAACTAAAATTTAAAAGCAGTAAATAAGACTGTAGCTTCCATCATCAGATAAAATACTAAACTCTTTTTTAATAAGTCACGAAAGACTCTTATATACAAAATAGAAATAAAAAAAAACCTTGATTTAATTCATAAAACTCATTAAAAAGGTAACCTTTAATAATCGGATTCATAAAATTTAGTAATCGCCCTGTAGGTCTATAACAAAACAACATAGAATAATATGTTACACACCATTATAAAAATAGTATTTTTTATCAAAATAGTAATAACCATTCTGGTTGAAATGAAAAGCTGCATAACATATACATACTTAGTAGATGATATGATTTTTTGTAAGTAATGAAGGTTTCGCTTGAAACAAAATCGATGCTTTTAACATTGTATTTACTATGTTAATTGGAAAGCTATCCGATCACAGAAGATTCGCCTTGAATGCTATGAACAACTACATAATCAAAATGGAAGATTTTGCTGTAATCAGAAAACAAAGAATTAACATATAATGATAAACTGATGATACACTTTTTTCTTGTTTAGCAAGCATTCTTTTTTTTTTTAAATCGTGAGATTTATGCAAATAATATTAATATGTAATTGCATAAATATCCACAAGAATAAGCTTTAATTCCAAATTTCTGAGATGGTTAATACTAACATGAAACTGAAAAAAATGTAAGAAAAACTATGTTTTTCTAACTGGTTTATAAGATTAAAATTTTTAATCAAGAAATTTGAAGTATTTCGTTGCGAAGATGAAAGAAATTTATCGTTGGTAACATTTTCTCCAGCAAAAGAAAAAAATAATAACAAAAATTATAGTTATACATATTCTAACTCGCTAATAACGGTCCAAGTTTGTGAATTTGAGGCTAGATTGTTCATTACTGTTTTCAGTGTGCCTTGTGAAAATCGATTAATTGAAAAGTCTCAAACTTATAAATAATTGCTAATTATGTATTCACCGAGAATAATTCTGACCAACCATTTAAAACGGGGCTATATGAAATCATGAAATAACATAAGTTATATAATACGCTGACAGGCGGGTTATTCAATTACTGAATATTAGACAAACATTCTGATAACACCTATCAGAAATAATGGCGTGTATATGCAGTAATACTGAAAAGTAATGAGGCAAAATATAAAATTTTATTTCACCTTTAAAATTCTTTTGATAATTCGCATTTGCAGGCCATAAGAATAATTCTAAGTTCCTTTAATTTCGTTTTTTTATTAAAATAACTGAAAATTTTCGTTAATCCTGGCATTTTTTCTTAATAATATAGAATTTATATTCATTAATATTATATTCTGGCCAAGATAATAATCTCGATTTCCTAACTTTTGAAGCAGAGTATACATTTGTAATTGAATTTCTGTAATTGTTGAAAAGAAAGCCCTGTATTAATGGGAATTCTACATCGAGAAAATGGTGCATATTACATGCTTCATTGCTGAGGTTTTTTTTTTTTTTTTTTTTTTTTTGTCAATAAGACGGAATTTGAACTGTTGTCCGCTTTTATTTCTCTCTCCAAACCGGACAAGTATGTGATTTGTAAAAAGACTTGCCTATTCTCCGAGTATCTGCGAAACATTCATTTTTTACTAATTCATGTATGAGTTGATATCCCAAAAAATCAAAACTCGAAATCTTGAAAATCAACTCACAAATTTTGTGTAAAATTCATCAATTTATACACAACGATTTATACGTCGATTAATATTTCGTCTCTTTAATACTATGAGTGACACTCCCCCCCTCCCAACCAAGAAATGGCTCTCAAAATTGTTGCTTGGAAGAGAAAGTGTAAGCTGCAGCAATAGATCTACTGCTTGGGAGAAGAAAAGAAGAGTTTTCTTAATTTTTTTCATTTATATTTCGAAATAAATTTGTGTGATTTAGGTTCAGTTGCAGTTTTCTCAGAATCGAGAAAATGGACGTTTGTGGCATTTGCACTAAAGAGATAAAAAAGGTTACTAGTCGTAGGGATTACTAAATTTTTCAAATTAGTGGTCTGTTTAAAAGTTTTATGTGATATCAAAGCAGCGGACCATCAAGGACTTGAGCTTTCGTATGGCGAGTGTTCACAAATAACAAATACTTTGCTCGATCTATTTCACAGAAAATACGTTTCAAGCAATCTCAGAAATTCTTGCTCATTTTTTTATAAATACTTGAAATTGTGTTAAATAATGCGTAAAGAATTTTCCTTACAGACCATAACTTAAAATAGAATTCATTCTACTGTACCTCTGAACAAGCTATAAATATTACGAGATTTATTTTCAAAAGGGAATGTGGCATAATAATCACACGTTAATTGTTATTAGTGAGTTTTAAAGAGAGATTTAATTGGAAAAAGAAAGAATGAAAAACCAATTGCTTTTTACCAACATTTATTGACTTTTAAAAATAACATCAGATCTTTATACTTTTATGAAGAATCAATCAAAATCTTGAAACTAAGTAATTTAATAACTACTGGTATTAGTAATAATATTGTAAGCAAATTAGAATATTTTCTTTTTATACATTCCTGATGAGAGCAGCAAAATTTCAGAACACATTTAAACAAAGTTTATTTAAATATTCAAACCTCATCAGAGTTTTTAAAATAATAATCAGTGCATCAAACACATTTAATTGTATCTTATTTTCAACATTATGGGGAATTCAAGGCAATGCCTCATTAAAAACAGTATTTTCAGCATAATCTCTTCAGTTTTGATGTCGCCTGTGGGCGACACCAAAGAACATTCTTTAAACTAGTTAAAATGCTTTTAGAATTGTTAAAATTACTTTTGATTATATTTAATGAAAGTGCGCATATCATAGGATCGATCTACAGACTTATACATTTTTGAAGATGTTTTATAGAAACTTTACACTGATTTTTGTAGTCCCATGCAATATTTGTACCAGGACTAAGGATGTTAAAAGTTTATAAAAAAAAGACAATATTAAAAATCAAAGAACTTCACTGCAAGAAATTACTTTTAACATATTTCTGAATGAAATATTCTCAGTCGCTAACAGACTCAATCTTACAGACATATAAATCTATGCTACTCAAAATAAATATACGAACTATGCTATACAAAAATGTATTGCAATATTTTTGCATTGGTATAAAAGATAAAGACTGATAGAAAATGAATTTCATAGAAATTATCTTAAAGCTCCTCATTTGCTAATTTGCTAGTTAACATTGGCAGAATTTGTATTGGTAGACGTTTCATTTTAGCCCCAATAATATTAGAAATAAAATGTTATTTTCATAATAGAATATACCAAATTCTAAAATAAAAGAAGTATACAATTACTTAATCGCCGTTAGCAAATTGTGACAGCGAAAATTAACAGATTGCTCTTTTAAAAATTTTTAGTATAAATTTCACACAAGCTTTCACAATGCATGAACAGACATTTCCTTAAAACACTCTTTTAAGAGAAATTAATGTTGAATATGTCACACAAAACGTCTTTCCCTAAAACTTCTCACCAGTATGAATTAAGAGGTGTTTGCTTAAATCAGATTTCCGAGAGAATTTCTTGTTGCATGTCTCGCAAACAAAAGGTTTCTCACCAGTATGGATTAACAGATGCTGGCTTAAATTACTCCTAGCAGAGAATTTTTTGTTGCATATCTCACAAACAAAAGGTTTCTCACCAGTATGAAATAACAGATGCTGGCTTAAAGCACACTTTAGAGAAAATTTCTTGTTGCATATTTTACAAACAAAAGGTTTCTCATCAGTATGAATTAATATATGTTTACTTAAATTACTCTTTTGAGAGTATTTCTTGTTGCATATCTCACACATAAAACGTTTCTCACCAGTATGAATTAATCGATGTATTCTTAAATGACTCTTTTGAGAAAATGTCTTGTTGCATATCTCACAAACAAAAGGTTTCTCACCAGTATGGGTTAAGAGATGTTGGTTTAAATTACTCTTTTTAGAGAATTGTTTGTTACAAGTTCCACAAACAAAAGATTTATCACCAATATGAGTTAACAGATGCTGGCTTAAAGAGCTATTACGTGAGAATTTCCTGTTGCAGATCTCGCATACAAAAGCTTTCTCACCTGAATGAATCAAGAGATGCCGGTTTAAAGAGCTTTTATATGAGAATTTCCCGTTGCATATCTCACATACAAAAGCTTTCTCACCTGAATGAATCAAGAGATGCCGGCTTAAAGAGCTTTCACGTGAGAATTTTCCGTTGCATATCTCACATACAAAAGCTTTCTCACCAGAATGAATTAACAGATGTGTGCCTAAATGATCCTTTCGAGAGAAACTCTCGTTGCATATCTCACACACAAAACATCTTCCTTGCTGTGAGGTAGAAGCTGCTTTTCCAAAAATGTTTTTAAAGAAATGTTTTT
Organism: Maratus speculifer; assembly: GCA_964019185.1. Classification (NCBI taxonomy): domain Eukaryota; kingdom Metazoa; phylum Arthropoda; class Arachnida; order Araneae; family Salticidae; genus Maratus; species Maratus speculifer. The sequence continues at coordinate 3,355,058 of CAXHSM010001350.1, read as the reverse complement.
CTGCATATTTCTGACTTTAAAGATAATTTTAATTGACTTGATCTTTATCTGTCTTTTTAGCTTTATGCATCTGCAATAAACAGAAATAACTTAATCACTTTTTACGATTTATTAAAAAACAATATAAGAAAAACAAATTTATCATGAAAAAATTAAAATCAATGTATTAAACTTAATTGAAATATAATGTTTCGAGAACAAAAAGTACATGAGATTCCATTTTAGGATGGAGAATTTGCACGTTTTCTAGCCTTATAACGATTTAGAAAATTGAATAATAATAATAATAATAATAATAATAATAATAATAATAATAATAATAATAATAATGATTTTTCGTCCTCTTCGTTTTAAAACCTCTTATTTATGCTCCCAAGAAAGGGAACATATCCATGGTATCTGTAGATTGTCGGATTGTCTTTTAACTAAATCCGTGTATAAGAGACATAATTTGTAAATATATATATATATATAACGACAAAAAATCAACAATCAGAATGACGAAATACTATAAACTCCAAATAGAAATAAATTTGTATGTAAAGAAAAAACGATCGCTGCCTACTAAGAAAATGTAAACATTGGTTTTGAACTGTGACATTATATTAAGCACGGAGTAAGAAAAAGGAGGGGAAACTTAATGCGCGTGACTCTTCGAAAATACAAAGTGAAATTTTGGTAAATAATGAGGGGGCTGCGATACGATGTAGGCTAGTTTTGTAGCAGACGTTCAATATGATTGTATGCCTAAGTTGCATATGTTCGAATTAAAAGATATTTTATTTTATTCGTTTATGTCTCATATTGATATTTCATAAAATAAATTAAGATGGGATATAAATGCTGTGTTCCTGGATGTAAAACAGGCTATGATAGTAAACAAAAAGTCGAAGGGAAGAAAAAATTAAGTTTATTCCGTGCCCCACAAGTGAGTGATGTTTTTTAGGCTTTAATATAAACCTATTTGCTTGTAATTATATTTATATTCAGAATTTTTTATTGTCAATAGATCTTAGTGTACATGTTTTTTAAATGTTAAGTGAAATAATAAAGCACAGACTTAGTTTTGTGTCTGAATATAAAGTTATTTAATGTGTAAAAGACTTGTAAATTTTTACAAAACATTAATTAGTCAAAGGTTTTTTATACGTTTTTATAGCATTTATAAGTAATTATTTATTATTTCTTTATCTACTGTTTATGGATCATAAAAAAATGCAATATAGAAGTGACACCTAATGACATGACATCGCGGTGCTTACGGAATGCCAACACAATGTGGGTCCATTGCGCGTAACCTCCAACTAAATATGGAATGTTGAACATAAAAAGAGGAATTTCGAAACAAAACACGGTCAAAAAGTATAATTTAGAGTCTCTGGTGGAAATCCTAAGATTATTCCAGAGCTAGAAGCACGAGGTTAAATATAACCTCCGAAAAAAGGGCGCATGCAGCATCCAAACGAGTTTGGTTGCTCCATACTTCGATGTCATTTCACCGACTGGCGTCGGCAAAGATGGGAGAGTGTAAAGGCAGTATGGTAACAAGAAGCACAGAAAAGACATAGCATAAGGTATCCCAGTCCACGACTAACTCTAAGAACCAAAAAAAAGGGGGACCACATAGCTCACTAATTTTGAGTAACAATCACCTGAAACCCTTCACCTTCGAAGTTTCCCATCGGCTAACATAGCGGCACAGGTCCCGCGTTTTACTGGCATATGCTATCGGCCACCTGGACCGCACTACCAAACGAAGTTCCTGTACACACTACGCTCGCGCAGGTCCACAACTCCAATAAAACAAGTTTTTCGGTTCATGCCTGGTCTAAAAGGGGGTCAAGTTAAATTTAGAAAATTTAAAAACTAATTGCTGAATTAAGCTGAAAACTGTGAAGTGAAATTTTGCGCCCATTGCCGGCGGCAAGTTCCTCACAAACCAGCGGTCAAGGGTAGAATCGAGCTACCAGACCCGCTCCAATGGGACAGCCCATGGAGCACCTTTTTTTTTTTTTTTTTTTTTTTTTTGGGTACGGTAGAAAGGAGGGTTCTCGTCACCATCAGCAGCGATTCGACTGCCTTGCTTTTCGGTCCTAAAATTCTCCCTTCTCTGGCATTACTTAGCATTTCGGCCTTTTTAGTTTTGGTTATTTACTTTTCTAAATTTTCCTCAAAATTGTACCCCCTGTTGTCTGCTAAGAACATGCCACCGTTTCGGCTCAAAAAATAATTTTAGCTCCAGCCCCATTTTACCTGGCACGGCGAGTGGGAGTGATGTGCGGCGCCAAACTCAGTACATTCACAAAGGCAATAAACTACGTACTCAGTCCAGCAACCGTTAAGCACAATCAGCCGACCTCGGCACTTGTCTGCGTAGATCGTCCCCACTTTGCCGGCTGAAAATTCCATCATGTACGCTAATGGCGCCTGGTGCATGTAAAATCCGTCGTGGGTGCAAAGTCCTCCAAGTTACCTGTGAATTATACCTCTGGAGGTGCCTTGCCAGGTGAAGGTCTCGTCATCTGATCAAGGCTCTAAATTACGAGACCATCTTGCGAAGCCATTTGCAGTTCAAACATCAGGATGTACCATTAATTAACAAGCGAAACAAAGTATGCTCAACGACAAGCAAATACTGCAGAAATGATGGCATGCGAAGCAAAGTTTATTGCCACTACGTGGCAATTAGGCGGTCGTCCGCCCCGATACCAGGTATCTAACTCGTTAAGCTGAGAAAACTCGGCAGGTAGGGGCCTGGTCATTGGTTAGAAAGAAAGAAAGAGCCAAAAGGGGAAGAAAAGGTCTTAAATAGCCGAGGTACAGTGAGCAAGCACCTCTTGGCCAATAGGAGAATGAGGAAGGCGTGGCCTATCCTCAAAGATGGAAGTGACTTCTACAAAAACTAAGAAATCTAAAATTTAGAAAAAGATAGAGTACCCAATTACAATTTACAAATAAAATTAATAGGAAAGTAAAGGGAAGTCGAAACAATAAACAAGTAATAAAATTAAAATTTACAATTAATTAGAAAAGCTGAAAAACGCGACTGTATCAAACTACAGAACGTTGCATGACGTCAGGGGTAAAGCCAATTCTAGATGAAAATTTCTTTCAATCTAGGGAAAATAGAATTTTTCCCGGGAATTCTGCTTTAAGTGACAGCGGAAGGATTCCTTCTGGATGTTTTGGAACATGGGATGAAGTTATCATCCCGTGAAAGAATAGCTAGGGGCCGTTTCCGGTTTTTCCCAACAGTTCCGTCATAACGCCTTATGGCATTTAAAGCAGGATTCCGCACGGCAGGGACTGACCTATGAAACTTCATTGTAAGTTTCTTGATTTCAGTAAAAATCGGTTTAATTTTGAGGTCACGATGAATGACGTCATTTCATACATATTGGGTTGCTTTGGTAAACCTACGAAGCAGTTTATTTTGAAAAGTTCGAATTTTTTCAAGTCTGGTTTTGACTGTACTTCCATATACAACCGAACCATAAGTTATGATCGGTCTGACCATGGATTTATCTAGTAACAATTTATTTTTCATTGACAGGGGACTGTTCCAAGCCAAGAGGGGATTAAGGGAGCCTACGGCGCGGTTTGCACGATCCAGAGTTTCTGAGATGTGCTTGCACCATGTTAATTTAGAATCTAGGTGAATACCTAGGTACTTATAATCTGACTTCCAGGGAATAGGTTCGTTATTCACTTTAAAATTTAAGTTAGCGATGGGGTTAGAACGTTGGTTGGTGAAAAGAATAGCGGCACTTTTGGCACTGTTTACTTTAATTTTCTATTTTTTAAATCAAGCCGAAAGGATATTAAGATAATTTTGAAGTTTAGAGAACACTATTTGTGTTGTTTATGTTTGAAATGCATGGCTGTGTCATCGGCGAAAATCGCGAAGTCGATGTCAGGCTCTTTAGGAATGTCGTTAATAAAGACATTAAAAAGAGTGGGACCGCTTAGAGAACCTTGTGGAACAGAACTAGCAATAGGTTCAGGGTTAGAGTAAGAACTTCCTACTCTAACAGAGAAAGATCTATTTTTAAAGTAATCAGCATAGATTTTAATTAGTTGAGCCGGAACTCTTAATTTAATTAGTTTAAAAAGAAGAGCGATATGCCAGACTTTATCAAAAGCCTTTTGAATATCGAGAAATATTGCTCCCGTCACACCGCCGGACGCGAAACCGTCATGAATGAGTTCAGAAACTTTCCATATCTGATGGGTTGTTGAGTGACGCACTCGAAATCCGAATTGCTCCGGAATCAGCACATCATGAGAGTTCAAGAACTCCTTCAGGCGGTTGACAAGAACATATTCATAAACTTTAGATAAACAAGAGAGCAAAGAGATAGGTCGAAAGCTGGTTGGGGCATGGCTGCCCTCCGCCCCACTTTTCAGTAGGGTAACGACAATAGCCTTTTTTCAGCAATCAGGAAAAATATTTAAAATCATCATGCAGTTAATTAAAAGAACAATATAAAGAATAAATTTATTAGGTAAGTTAATAAGCATATTGTTAGAAATACGATCCTCACCCAGAGACTTATTCTTTTTTAAGCCTGAAATGTATTCCCGGACCTCGGTAGGCGTGGCCGGGAGTAGCGTATTTGGTGTGTTAGTGTTTAAAAAATTTTGGACTGTGGCCTCCAACACAGCACAGCGGCACAGGGAGTATCTTGGATAATAAAGGTTCAGTAGAGTTGGAAGTTGAAATTCGTTCGGTTAAGACATGTTGGGAGTTTTGTGTGTTAGATGGATTAACAGTGCGTTGTATAGTTGGTGTGGATTATATGAAGGATAGAGGAATTAGTTTGGATTTCTTTAAAAAGTCGTTAATCGTGAATAATGATGAGAATGTGAGTAAGAAAGAGCTTGTTTCAGTGTCAGTTGATTTGAAGGAATCGGGGTTAAGTGAAATCGAGAAGGTGGAATTTAATAAGTTTTTGAATGAGTTTGGTGAAGTCTTTTCAGATAAACCGAGTTTAACGAATGAAATTCATATTGGTTTTGACGCACTCTTTGCTAGTAAACCATTTCGTTATGATTTTATATCTAATATTTTTAAGTCTTTGTGTGAAAAGCTGAAGATCGATCATTCTTTTACTGTTCCGTATCGTCCTCAGTCTAATATGGCTGAACGTGTAAATCGTACATTAATTCAAATGATTTCTTCTTATGTTGGTTCTCACCATGCAAATTGGGACCAGTTTCTTCAGCATTTTACGTATGCACTTCGTATGGCAGTTCATGAGTCGACGGGGAAAACGCCGGCGGAATTGTTTTTGGGTAGAAAAGTCATTACTCCATTCCAAAGGCTAGTTATGGTGTCAGATGCGGAAAGTCAGTACATGTGCCAGGATATTGAGAGGTTGGTTAAGGAAGCTCAAGTTCAGATGGGAAAAGCGCAAGAAAAGCAAGCTCAGTATTATAATATGCGTAGAAGGGAATTAGAAGTGAAAGTTGGAGATTTTGTGTTAGTAGAAAAGCATTCGTTAAGTTCAAGTCGTCAAAAGAGAGTAGCTAAGTTTGTTCCGAAGTTTGTAGGTCCGTTTGAGGTTTTGGAAGTTCGAAATAATAATTTGATTGTTAATGTCAATGGTGAAAGAATGACGGTTAATCTGGATCAGGTTAGAGTTTATAAGTTTAGAGAAAATGGTAGTGAAGGTTCTCATGTGTCGAGTGGTGTTTCGCGAAATTCCCGCTCCAATGAGTGTCCCGAGTCCAGCACTTCTTCATCTAATTTCATCTCTTTTCATCAATATTCAAGAAGAAAATTTGGTCAAACAGCTCCAAAAACTGATATTGAAAGTAGAAAGCCTATCAATCCGAGAGCAAAGTATGATAATAAAAATAAGAGAGCAGTGTCAAATACATCAGACTCTGTGTGCCATAAAAGACAAAAGATTATAAACTGTCCCGTTCCTCCACTTATTAGACAGCAACCTCACAAACACAAATTATCCAATAGTTCAACATCTTCGGTACTTAATCCCCGGAAATATTTCATATGGACACTCGTCAAACTCTTAAAAGAACTTTAAATTCCGAATTTTTGCCCAATAAGAAACAGCATAGATCCGGAAAGAAACGTGGCCTAGGATCTTCAGTAACTTCGGGTGCGTCTAGAAAGAGGAGACAACACTCAGATTACCGGCATCAACAGTGTGAATCTCGCAATGGAGTGACCCCCAGCGAACCGGCCAGAGCAGAGTCGTCGAGCGGAACCTACAAGTATCCCACGGCATCCATTCAGGACCAGGCTGCAGGCACGACAGTCAACTGTGGCGTCACCGTACAGTTCTGATGACAAAAGATCCTTCGTACAAGGTTTCTGGGACAAGAGGAGAAAGCCATCCTGTAGTATGAAGCCGGCTAGCAGCGAATCATCTCTATGATTGGGTGATAATGTTCCTTATTAAATTTCTATTAGAGTGCATATATGTGGTAGCTATGTGAAGGAATAAAAAGCAGAGAGACTGTTTTGTATTTTTGGCCATTTTTGGAATTTTTTGACGGACTCACGATTAGCGATTAATTGTGTTCAAAATTTGTTTGCAAAATTGTTAGTTTTATGTATGTTTGAAATTTTGGTCTTAACTGCTTTTAAAAATTCTGGATCTATTGTTAAATTGTTATGTTAGTTGTTAAAATGTTATTATATTGTTATACTGTTCATTAGGGTGGGCCGAAAAAAACTTTTTTTCGATTTTCGATAGTGGCGGGTGCGGAAAAGTGGCCACTGGTGGCACTCAGTTCACACAAAAAATTTGAGATTTTTTGAACAATTCCTTACCCTGCCGCAAATGGCTTGAAGTTTTGCCAAAATGCTGATTTTTGAATTTTTTTAGCAAAAAAAAAATTTAAATGTTAAATTAAGTTTTTTTTTGGTGATATTTATTTTAAAAGATGTAATTAATGTGCCAAATGTTTAAATAACCTCTAATTATGCATTAGTTTAGTGCTATGTTCTTTAAAAATGTACAGATTTTAACTTCTTTTGCGTTCCGTACCAACGCGAAACAACCGAGAACTCCTCGCGTGGATGTTGTAGCTGCACGCCGAATTTTACTCGCCTGTAAAAATCGGCTGATTTAAAGTACATATAGCAATTAAATAATGCATTATCAGAACTTTTCTAAACATTAGATACGTTAAATATGCCTTTCCAAATAAATACAGCCAAAATAAACTTAATTTAATATTTTCAAAGTTTTTACCAAAAAAGTTCAAAAATCAGCATTTTGGCAAAATTTCAAGCCATTTGCGGCAGGGTAAGGAATTGTCCAAAAAATCTCAAATTTTTTGTGTGAACTGAGTGCCACCAGTGGCCACTTTTCTGCACCCGCCATTAACGAAAATCGAAAAAAAGTTTTTTTCGGCCCACCCTACTGTTCATGTGTTATAAAATGTATGTTAATGTATGTTTAAATTTTCAGAAAGTACAGATAGTAATTTGGGTTATTTTGTACACGCGCCACGGTTCAGACGGGCACGTGTTTTGCGGTCAAGAAGTCCTTGACACGCGTTTCTATCTCTTATACTAACATTTAATGAATTAACTTTCTCCTTATCGTTCGTGTTTTATGTGTTGCGTTTGTACTTTAGTTGGGAATGGTTTCCGCAAGTTGCGAAGTTTTAAGTTGCATTTGAATTTGAAATTGCATTGTATTAAAATTGAATGTTAATGTGATTTTCTTGCAGGGAAGTATACCTGTGTTATGTATTGATTCTGCTATTTTTCTTTCAGTTAATACAGATGAAGAGTTACTTGATGACGTCATTTTGTAAATTTGATATTTTTGATTGCTGCATAAGCACAGCGATGTGACGCTGTACGTATGTGCCCCAATTATTGTTAAAGTGGAGTTAAGTTCTGAAGAATTTTGGGAGTTCATTGGCCAATGAGTATGCAGATATTACGTAGTACCAGAGTTATTGTAGTATGAAGTGAATTTAGTTTTAGATGAGTTCGGAATTTGGGTGAGGAAAATTTTTTGCGCATTGGGTTTTTTAGACTTGGTGCGAATTCTAGTATTAGGAAAGTTATGGAGAAATTTTTGGTAAATTATAGTTGTATTTCAATATTGAGGAAAATTTCGGAAGTTTGGTGTTTTGAGAAATTTTAGCACTCCCAGTGGAGTGGGCTGTTTTGAAAGAAGAAGTAATTAGTTTTGAAAGTTTTACGAGTTTTGGAAGTTTTACGGAGGCTATTTTTTAAGATAGAAGGATGATTGGATTGAATATGTGAATTTTTGAGGCAAACTGAGGTTTTTTGATTGTGATGGGTTAAAGTTAATATTTTAAAAGTTATGTAAGCGAAGTGCTAGCAGATTGAAAGGAGCAGCGAGCCTCGAGTGAGTTGTGAAGAAGTTTCGGTATTCGACTTGAGAGTTGGCCGTGGTAAGAAATTTCATAGTAATTACATTTTGATTATCTGAGAGTGAATAAAGAATTTCACACAGCCACGGGCTGTCTAATTAAGCTTTATCTAGCAGCTTAGCCGAAAAATAGTTGAGAAGTAATAGAAGGTGCCACGATTGAGCTAGTCCGGAGCCTGTGAGTATGCGTTTAGTCTTTTCGTAGTACTCTCAGTTGTGAAAATTTAGACTTGCTCCACTTCCCTTGAGCAATTATCATTTTAATAAACTGTGTTTTTTTATCTTAATTACTGAGTGTGTCTGCATTTAACCCCCACCATGACCAACCAACCGTTACAAATGACACCCAACGTGTGTATAACGTTACAATGTAAATTAAATATTCATTATAAAGACGAAATGTGTTTTTTCTAAATTATTTAATGAAACGTGCCTCATTAAGGTACATTACTAATTCAGATCAGGATCATAAAATATTGAAGCTTTATTTCAATTTTAGCCAGACTTAACTAAAAAAGCTTGATTTATACATAAATATATTTGGTAAGATTGTGATTACTAATGGTATCAGCAATATCTTGATTTTTTCAGAAATAAATCATTCTTTCTGAATGAAAAACATGAATTCAATAACCTTAACAAAAATTGCAAATTAAAAAATATATGGAATTGATATAAAACTAAAAAAATTAAATTTTGCACTTACATCTGAAATGAAGGTTTCATTGTTTACATGCGCAAGGACTGCGGATTTAAGGGAGTCTACTGTAACATTGTTTTATAAAATATCAAACTTAAAATTTTTAAAAACTTTTAACCTAGACACTTTTCTGTAAAAGTCTTTTTCATTTTGACAGTACCTATAATTTTCAAAATTTCCTGTATCCAGAAAATCAAGTTCGGGGAAAATGTCAAAAATTGTATACCATGTGTACTGGATTAAATAGATACGAAGATTTTACAACGTCAGAATTATGGTTTAAAATAATTACTAGACTATTAGAGAAAATACAATATTTATGATTTTGGATAAGGTAAGATGTTGAAAAAGATGTCTTCATTTATTCTATAACATAAACTGTGGATCATAGATGTTTGTGAATTATACAAATGCTTATTTGTGCAAGTGGATGGTAATTTATTTTCTTGATTATTCTTGTAAGTTAATTTTTTTTTTTGTAAACTTTAAATTTTCACCCAAACAACTTTGTCAAGTTATCAAATAAACCTACTTTTTTTCTGAAAGTGTCACCGGGAATGAGGAGGTAGGGGGAGGGGGCAATTTTTAACAGGCACAGGGCCCAACTTCAGCTTAATTGGGCTCTGTGGACCATGAAAATTGGATAATGAAATGTGTGAAGAGGAAACATCAAAATAAGGTTTGAGTCTGAACAGTGTAATTCAAATAATTGTGTTGAAATTAGAATGCAGCAGAAAAATGCCTGTTTAAGGCCCCTGTCCCTGACCGAAGAAAAGCTCGCGAGCTAATGCTATTCCTATTGGGAAGCATTTTTCTAATATCTCTTTCACATTTTGATATTTTTAAGTAATTTTTTATTTTGCATTGGTTAGCTGAGGCGCATGCGAACATCGCTCCTTTTTTACTTTTTCGATTTTGGTTGTAGGTATTTTTTTATAAAGTTAGCTTCATTTTCAAAAGCGGTTTCGAAAGTGAAAGTGCTTTTAAAAAATATCTGCAACTAAATTCGAAAAAATAAAAAAAGAGCGATGTTGGCATGCACCTCAGCTATCTAATGCAAAAAAAAAAAAAAAAAAATATTTAAAACTATCAAAATGCGAAAGAGTTATTAGAAAAATGCCTCCCCATAGGAATATCATTAGCTCGCGAGCATTTTCTGGACGAGGACAGGAGCCTTAAGAACAAAATTTTAAAATTCAATTTGAAAATAAGAGAAATAGATCTGTAATAGTAACGAATCCATTGCATTGATTTTGATGTGTTATAAGAGACAGGCTGATTGAAAATATCTTACATTAAAATCCTCTCATATTTTGAGGCCAGCAACAAAATAATGACATTTTCATAGATAACTTAAGATTCTATTCTTAACTAAAGTGGATATGAAAAGTAAAAGTGGACTAAAATATTCTAAGGGGACGGTGAACGTTATTTTTCTTTCTTTTTTTTAATTTAATCATAGCAGTATGAAAATATATGCATATATACATTTCACCAAAAGCATATAGAACACCTTCAAAAAAATTTCTAATCTTATTAAAAATTTTAATTAAAAAAATTAAATAAAATTTTTAAATGCTTCTTGTGTCTTAATTTTTGAGATATTTTCTCTCTTTTGCATTTTTATCACTTAAAACTCTATTACAAACAAATTTGTGTACGATTTTTTTTAATCTCTTGAATAATTAATACTTTACAGATTTTTTTCTAACTTCCATATCGATATTCATCAAAATTTTGCCTTTTAATATATAAAAAACCAAATTCGACTATCTTAATGAAAGCGAAATTTAAAAAGCTCACAGAATTTCCTTCTAAACAATATCAGAATACTTCCTTATCAAGTTTCATAAATATTGATAAAAAATTATGTCGCAAGAAACATTTCAAAAACCTGAAAACGCTGAAAATTAGTTTTGAGAAAATCAGATTTAAAGTATATAAATACACTTATTTTTATTATTTACTTCTTAAAAACTTCATAAGTAAAGAAAAAACTGTTTTGTACTATTGTACAGAAATAGACCTTTTTTGCCACGATTTTGCTCAAATAAAGGTCCACTGTCTTTTTAATAGGAATTATATAAACATCTTAATTAAATTGCTTTTTTACAAAATAATAAATTACAAATTAATTCACTCAATTTTGTGTAACCACTCGTAATACATTAGCGTAGTGCACACATATTAATTACCTTATATATTTATAAAAGACAAATGTGTTATAATATTTACAATTAAAAATACACATGTTGATGGAATTGAATGATGTGTTCCCATTGAGGAGATTCAATATGTTCAATTACGTTTTACTATAATTGAAAAAGTAATTGATAAAAACATCGAAGCACAATGTTTTTTTTTAGTTTTAAAATGAGATATTTATTTATTTCATTGCCTTCATATCTTCTAATAATACTCTTAATTAGCATAATACTGCTTTATATTTTCAATGTTATTGTTAACTTCTTTAGCGGATAACTGTACAATCCTTTTAATTTCTTCTAAGAAATACTTTTATCATTCATTTTTAAAGTATAATTGATTTTTGAAAGAATGTTTTTAAAATTATGTATGATTTCATTGAAATTTTCATACTATTCATACATCTTGCATAAATGATTTGATTTTTTTTCCCATTTGAGTCATCGTTTCATAGATGGAGGAGTGTTCCCACATGGTAGATTCCATGAGTGTTTTCATAATAGTATCTATAGACTCCCATCCACCAAATATTCCAGATAGCGACAAACACTTTAAGTTAAAGTTCCTTCATATTCTCCAGCTAATGATTAATATTTCCCAAGTAGTAAGTATTTCTTTCAAATAACAACACATCAGGAACAGTTGTAATTTTGACCAATAATTCTATAATTAAAAAAATAATAAAAATGGAACTGAATGTTTCATTGTTTACATCCATAAATTATGTGCGGATTTTAGAGAGTTGTGGATTTTAGGAGTGCGGATTTGAGGGAGTCTACTGTATTAATATATGAATTGAACTACACTGATTTAGAGTTAGTTAATTTGTTTCATTTTTATTAACTAATTTGTTGTTTAATTTTATAATCTTTTTGTAATTTGCTGAAAATTTCATAGAAGCCTCAGTCTAATTTAATAAACTTTATTAACTAATTGTAATTATTCTCAGCAATTTTATTTTGAAGTATAAAAATATTTAACCCAGGAGAACTCACTTTGAGAATTTCTCTCACGGTGCCCAATTCTTTTCATTTTCTTTACAGTCACTTAATATCAATTTTTTTGTTTGGCTTAGTAATTTTATTCAAAAAAGAGGTAGAGTAATCGAAATCACATTTTGAAATTTTATTAAAATGAAAAATAGTCTTAAAAAGGGTACGATGAAGAAAGAAAATCTCATCCGCGAGTTCTCGTGCGTTAAACAACAATGTTTCAAGTTTCACAAAAAATAATTTATGAGATTTTTAATTATATCTTCAAGATTATTTTAAAATAGAAGTTCCACATCCAGCTGCATTAGATTAATGAATTTTTAAAGAAATCTGAAATGAATACCTGAATTCAATTTAAAGAGTGAAGCTCATTTGAAACTGCAAAAATTATAACATCACCACAAATAATATAACATCATCACAAATAATAAAATTAATAAATTCATTATTTTAATGGATTGTTTTTCTCTTTAAAATATGTGACTTCAGAGCTTTTTAAATATATATATATACAGAAAGTTTATTAAGCACATGTGTATTTAATTAAAACTCAGAATAAAACTATGAATTCAAATAAATTGTGAATGGAATTTTCATTTTCTTTTCAAACTTAGGCAATAATTAGTCGTATTTTTGTAAAGATTTTTGTTAATCCTGAATCTTCTGTACTAAAATCTATGCAATATATTTAACTTTTAATTTTCAATGTTATATTAGCAAACCGCTTAACTGTATTATGAAGCAAAACATTTGCAATACATCTTAATTTTCTTAACATATACCAAATTTTGTACATAAAACATAATGTACAATAAACATGATTTTATGTTTAAAAAATGCATATTTTTCAATAAAAATAGTTCTTAAATTAATATATACATACTTACACACTATATTTTTCTTCAAAGAATACAAATTGAAAAGCAGAATCTTGTGACACAATTTTATTTTAATATCTTTAAAAAATTATGGTATCAGTCTGTCTGTCTGCTTCATCTCCAAACTCATATATACCAATCTCCACCTTTTTTAAATCGAAAAATTATACTTTGAATCTGAAATTCAATAAAAGAATGAAATGAAGCAGATTTTAAATGTCTACTATATTTAAGTCAAAACATATTTAATTAAATGATCAACACTGTATAAATGAGGATATTAGTAAAAACACTCGCTTTTTCGAACTTTTTTTAAATCGAGTTTTCATTATCAGTCTATTCCATTGATGAATCTGCATACGGCGATTTTCGAAAAGCACAACATATTGGAATTGAAAGAAAAACTTTTTGTTCTAACCTAGTGTAATTGTTTCAAGCAACTAAATAATTTGTTGCATCAAAGTCAAAGTAAATAGGTTAAAAAAACTTTCATCAAATTCTGTAAAAGGAAAGCTGACGTAGATATAAAAAAAAGTACAAAATATTTCCATGTTATAAAAAAATTGTTGTGATCACTACTGCTTTCTACTTGTTTGTTTAATAATCAACTGACATAATTGAATTGAGAGAGTGAAGTATTTTAATGCATAAATGATAAAAAGTCATCAAGGTGATCACCATATTAAGATATTTAAACAAAAATTATAACATTTTATTTTCAAAATGCATTTTTGTGGTGACTTTTTCAACAAAAAATTGTGCATTTCATTCCATAATAACTTTAAAAAAAAGAATATTCATAAAATTGGCTTTTTCTTGTGCGTGAGAGTAGATACAGTTGTACCTTATTAGAATGAAATTTCATTTAACACACAATAATACAGGGGACTCACCCAAAAATCAATGTATCACTTGTTCAAGGATTCAGACATAATTTCTTTCGGGGACTAGTCCTCAACTTACAAATTTCCCTCAATAATGTAAATTCTTCTGGCATTTGATACATTCATATATTTAATATACAGTATAACTTCTTTAATCTGGAATAGTCATGATTAGAGCGAGTCTGAATTATAGAAAATTCCAGATTACAGAAGTTTTGAAGCTAAAATGGATGAAGATTAATGATACAGTCAAAGATCGATAATCTGTGCACCCATAATCCACAATTTTCTATAATTTGCATTACTTTATGAATGTAAACAATGAAATAAATGCTTTAAAAAATTTACAAATTTGTGATCGAAAAATGATTTTTTAAAACAAATAATAAAAAAATTGAAAAAAATAATCATAATGAAACATCTACATTCTTTTAATTTAAATCTTTTATTTTGTTAACAGTAAAACATAAACTATATTATGGAACATGTATAATTATTTTTTTTAAATGCACAAATATATTAATTTTTTAATAAAATAACTTTAAAAAGACATTTTTTGAGAGATGAAATCTAATAATCAGTTTATTATTATACAGTCAAAGATCTATAATCCGCACAAGTTGAGACCAAAGGTTGTGCGGATTATGGAATTTTGCGGATTATAGAGTATAATGGATTATGCGTCATTTTATCATTCTTAGACAGCATTTTAATTCTATAATCAGTATAATATGGAAAGATAAATATGAAATCTAGTAATTAATTTAATAAATAATCTAAAAAAATGCATTTTTAAAGTTATTTTATTTTTTTTAAATGATATATATATATGTATTTAAAGAACAATAATTACATAATAATGAGATTTATTTTTAAGGAATATTTTATGGAAAAAAGTATAAAAAAATGAGAACAAATTATGCACAAAAAATAACCAACACAAAGTAAAATAAATGGTAATTACTTCAGTATACTATAATGAAATAGTACTATGAATATTATTTAAGAAATCATTTGTTTAACAAAAATAAGAGTCGAGTGTTGTTTGTTTCAAAACCTGAAATGAATGAATCATGAATCTTTGATGAAATGTGCGTTTTTTCAAGATTTTTTAATTGATTTCTTTCTTGTTTTGGCTTTTTTTTTTTACAAATTTCTCCTTTTTTCTGTGATTTTTCAACAGATTTTACGTTTAAAAAAAAAACAAATTTTTTCAAGTATCAAAATTCATGATTCATTCAACGATTTATTCATTTCATCATGATTCATTGCTGTAAATTTTGTTGAATGATCGCGGGAAAATCCCGTGTAAGCGCCCTCCTCGAACTATTTATTGTACGATTTTTCGTCACGTTTGGGGGGGCGGATTAACGGTATAATATTTAGTTCTCAGCTGGTGCTGTGTTTACTATTACTCTCCTGAACTTGCACAAACTGAAATAGCTACGAATCGAAAGTCGGCATTTTGAACGTTCAGTAAGCTGAGGTGTGTTCCATAATACAGTTTAGTTTTTTACTGTTAATAAAATAAAAGAGTAAATTTTTTAAAAATACATGTTTTATTGTGATTTTTAATACATTTTTTATTATTTGTTAAAAAAAATCCTTTTTGGATCACGGATTTGTAATTTTTTTAACTGTTTATTTCATTGTTTACATTCGTAAAGTAACGCGGATTATGGGAAATTGCGGATTATGGGTCCGCGGATTATAGATCCTCGACTGTATTTATCTTTTCATATTATACTGAATATAGGACTAAAATGCTGTCTAGGAATAATAAAATTACATATAATCCACAATATTCCATAATTCACACAACCTTTGGCCCCAACTTGTGCAGATTATAGAACTTTGACTGTAATACTTGTTAATGCAATCTGCAATGCATTACTTATTAATGCAATCTGCAATGCATTATTAATGTGGCAATACAAAAAAGTAAGGAACTGGATAATTGAAAACATTGAGAAAAATTAATTAAAAATGCTCAAAAACGAATGTTTTTTTAAAAAATTATGTATATTTTATGCAGTGTCACCATCTGTCATAAATTTTAAAAACAACAAACATAGGGTTTTTTAAAAATTGATATTTATGATTTATGAATAATTAATAAATTTTGCATATAACAAGAATAATAGACTTCCATGAAAAATATTGGAAAACTGAATTCTAAAACCAAAAAATTACAGTGAGAAATTTAAGACTTACAATTATAATTTAAAAATCAACCTTATAATGCTAGTAACATATTTAAAACTGTGATACATAATGCTAATAATAAAAAAATAAATGTATAGCAACTTTAAATATCAAAGTAAGTCATAAATTAAATACTTAAAAGAAATAACAATAAAAAAGTGACTGATTTTGTGATATTTTCGCGTCATCTTATTATCTTTTGAAATAAAAAAATACGTGAAATTACTATTAATCATTAATTTTAACAACTCATTATCTAAAATGCAACCTACATTAATTACAAATATAATTTAGTGAGATCAAATTGAAAAAAAAGTTGTGTTTTTTCATTTTTTTAAACATTTTCTGAAATTATACATGATCTATGGCACCATCTATTATCTCTCATTTAAAATAAAAACGAATAAACGTACCGAAGTGTCCAGATTAAAGATGCTATACTGTATGTGCTTGGGAAATTAATATTTTTAACTTCTATTTTTGTATATACTTTTTAAAATATGTCTCTGTTTTCCTTAATTTTAAAAAAGCTTTCTAAAATATATACTTAATTTTATATGAAGTGTTAAAATTTTCTTACAGTTCATCAGATTCTAACACATAAAATAATAAATTAAGCATAGATTTTAGAAATGTTTTGAGAACTTAAAAAAAAAAAAAAATCTTTTAAGAAGAGTACATAGAAAAGAGAAATTAAAAATATCAATTTCCCAAGAGACATTTTAAATATATAAATGAATCAAACATTGCAAGGCTTAATATTACAGAGGAGCTAAGTGACCAACCTTTTTAAGGGGACACTCCACATACACCTGCTT
>CAXHSM010001350.1:3216678-3337966 GCA_964019185.1 Maratus speculifer | reverse complement strand
AAAAGAGGGGGGAAAAAGTTTTTTGCTGAAATAAAGCCACAACTGTTAATAGCAATTAATTCCGACATGCTTACATATGACTGAATGTATGAACAAATTTTACAGTATCTTGTGATATAATTACTATGTGAATGAAAATGAGGCGTCAAAATATTCACAATAAAATAAGCTCTTATTTATTATTTAAAAAATTAAAATTTGACATTTCAGCATATTTTGAGGTAAACCATCCCTTAACATAATGATACTGTAGATATGATTGGCGATTCAAGCACTGGAATATGCCATTTGGTTTAGAAAAGGTGTTAATCTCTCTTCAAGAATAGTGCCGTTCAAGCACATTACATTACATGTACTTTAAACAGTGTTGAATTCAGGGTGTATCCCAGGGGGAACATCTTCCCCAGAACAATAAAATGCCCCCTTCCCTCCCCCACAGAAAATTTAAAATTTTGCATTTTCAATGGTCAAAAAGTACAATCCCCCTCCTTGGGACTCTATAATGTCCCTCAGAAGCTACTAAACTCCCTCCTGAAGAAAAGAGTCTGAATTCAACAATGACTTTAAATTTGTTCAGAATGATTAGGTATACTTTAGCACAATTTCAGATTTCCGGTGAGATTTGTGTTCATTCTTCAATGACAAAGCAAAAATTATTCCAACTTGAATATTTAAAACTTTGAAATGCATTTTGCAATAAAGAATTATTTCAAAGGCACTTTAACATTAGATAAAGAGAAATTAAGGAGACAATTTTAACATACTGAAGGCAGCAAACAGTTGCTTCAACTGGTCGTTTTAATTTCTAATAATGTGTGTCTAAAAGCAGTAAATGCTTTTTTTTATAGCAAGATTGTAGAATTTAATACAGAAGACTTCACAAAACATGCTATCCTAAAATTCTGCCACTCTCTAAAATCGGTACATAATTTACAGATGTAAACAAAGAAACATTCAATTCAGATATAGGAACAAAATTGAACTTTTTTAGCTTTATAACAACTCCATGTGTATTTTACTTTGTAATTTTTCATTAATATTACTGAATTCATGTTTTTCATGAAGGAAGAATACACTTATTTCTTTAAAAAAAAAAAAAAAAAAAAAAAAAAAAAAAAGCAATATATAGTTGATATTATTGGTAATTACAACCTTGCTACCACATATATTTATGCATTAATCAAGCTTTCTTGGTTATTAAATATGGCTAAACTTGAAATATAATTTCCTTATTTTATGATTTTGATGTGAATTAGTAATGTACTTTTATCAGGCAAGTTTCATTGAATAATTTGGGAAAAATACATTTCCTCTTTATCATGAATATGTAGACACACATTATTGTTTGATAACTAGACCTTTGCTTTTAGTATTTTAATTATAAAAAAAAATAATCTGAATTTTTAGAACTAGAAAGTTTATTACATATTTTAATATTTTTTATATTACAAGCATTCATTACAATTTCAACTGCATTATTAATTACATTTAAATTTCTATTTAAAAATTATAAACAAAGCAATGACCAGAAATCCACAAAATTCTAAAATCTGCATAACCTGTGTGGATTTGAGGGAGTCTACTGTAAGAAAGTTCGGGAAAAAATTTTGAACAAATGTACTATAATGACTTACAAACATTACAAATATACATACATCTCAAATATTCTATGTTAAAATTCCCTCATATTTCTAGGTCAACATAAAAAAAATGACATTTACAGTGTCAGTTTCTTTTGCACAACTACCCTAATACATAGTCCTTATTTAAATAAAGTGGATATGTAAAAGAAAATCACAATATAAAATGTTAAATATCATATAAAACCCTTATATGATATTAGTTATTATTTTAAATTAATTCTACAAAATTATACAGCTGAGTCCCTCAAATGTACAATTTAATATAATCCACACATAATTTATGGATGCAAACAATGAAAATTCAGTTCAAATATAGGGACAAAATTTGACTTTTTTAGTTTTATATCAATTCCATTTATATTTTCATTTGTAACTTTTGTTAATATTACTTAATTCATGTTTTTTCATGAAGGAAGAATAAAATTATTTCTGAAAAAATTCAAGATATTGCTTATATCACTGGTAATCACTATCTTCTACCAAATATATTTATGTATTAAACAAGCTTTTTTCAGTTATTAATCTGGTTAAATTAAAAAAAAAATCTTTTGTATATTATTATTTTGATGTGGATTAGTAATGTACATTTATGAGGTATGTTTCATTGCATTATTTAAGAAAAATGCATCCAAGCTCTATAATAAATATTTAATTATACATTATTGATTATTAAATTGACATTTGCTTATAATATTTAATCATTTAAAAAATAATTTAAATTTTCATTTTTTTTAGTTTGTTACTCATTTGAATATTTTATTATATTGTAAATTAAATTTAATTATAGTTTTGATTGCATTATTAATTACATTCTAATTACTGTTTAAAAGAATGTAAATAAAGCAATGACCAGAAATCTGCATAATTCTAAAATCTGCACAATCACTAGTTACAAGCATTGCAGATTTGAGGGAGTCTACTGTATAAATAAATGTAATAAACTAAGTATGCCATTTTAAAAAAATGCAGTAAGTAGTAACATTGCTGATACAGTGTAGCACTCTACCATGACAATAGACAAGTACCATTTTTCTATGTGCAGGAAAACAATAAAATATTTGTTCAAAAATACAAAACCAACGATTATGAATGCACAAATAAAGTAAGAAAAGGGAGCAAACAGCTGTTTTGAATCTACTTTCGAGATTCTTCATCAGTGCAAAAACTCAGCAAGCTAGGCAAAGCAAAACTATGCTCAGTTTTGCTTTGTCTAACTCGCTGAGTTTTTGCACTGATGAAGAATATCGATAGTAGATTTGAAAAAACTGTTGCTCCCTTTTCTTACTTTATTTGTGCATTTATAATCGTGGGTATTTTTTTTTGCACAAAGTCTTTATTTGCTAATTTAAAATAAAACATTTGTTTTTTGAATCAGTGTAACCACAACATTTATTGGCAATGGATCTAATATGATGAAGACAGTGGAATATCTAATTCTTGGTTTCATAAATTGTTTTGATAACTTGTAATTTTTGATGTGATAAATTACTTTAAAAATATTCACTTTCAATAGCAGAAAATACAACCAAATTCAGTCTACGAGCAACGCAATGTTTTAAATTTAACTATTAATAAAAATTCAAATGAAGTTGCTGTTCCGAAATTTAAACATGAATATTATTTGCCTAACTAATTACAAATAAATAAATAAAAAGTATCCACTGTAAATAAAACATTTTAATAATGCTTTAAATGACTAAGGGCAGAATAAAAGTTGGGACACATGAAATTTCATATGTCCATATTATCACACTGCAAGTTGTAGAATTTTAGATGAAGATTAACAAAACGAAACTATCTCAGCAATAAAGTATTTTAATGAAGAGGGTGAGGTCAATAAATCCATTTTTTAAAAATTACCTCCCATTATTCACAGAGCAATGGGCAAGACACAAGAGGCTAATGCAAGAATGAATCGTGAATTTATACTTTACGATTCATTTAAAAGAATTCATTCATTGAATTGCTGCGATTAATTAAACTGCTGAAATAACAATAATACTCGTGTCGTACCCCCCCCCCTTTTTTTTTAATCCCTTGTTTAATACTGGTTATCAGCATAGGCGTAACTAGAGAATTTTTCTAGGGGGGGCCACGACCCCATTTACATTTGATAATTTTCAAACAGTAATTGTAAAAACTATTATTGTTTGGAAAACAATAATAGTGTGACAATGTTGTTTTATAGTAAACTGTTTGATAATTTCCAAACAATAATAGTATTAGTAACTAGTTGAATGTGGCAATCCCAAAACTTTCTTTTTCTGATTTATTTTAAGATTCACTTTTGCTCTCAAACGCACTAAACTGGGAAATTCTCTTATTTAGAAACTATATTAGGTCCCATGACTGCGATTTTTTGATAAATGCAGAAAATATTACAAAAAATGCAGTCAAAGTTCGTCTTTTGAACCGAGTTTTTCAAAGCGAGAGATCTGGGAACGAAAAAAAGGGTCATGCTGAGAAAATAATTGTCGATAAACCAAATTCTAATAAATTCAGAGAAAAATGAAGTCATACGGCATCTTATAACATATCTTCAAAAAATATCTCATCAAGTTTCATGTTTTTACTTTTACAAACGAATCTGAAAATGTATAGAAAAATTTTGAGCTGCTGAGAGAGAAAAAACATTTTTTCGAATACACCCTTAATGTGTCAAAGTTTGCTACCTCAGTGCCAAAATTAAATGGTAATTTATGATCATTGTGAAGATTTTAAAGACATGAAATTCCTTGCATTAGTTCTTAAAATAAGACTATTGCGGAAATGTGAAAAAATGCAACATAAAAGTGCCACCTGTTGGGCGATTCATACCAAAACATAAACAGCAACAATATTTATCAAGCTATACCTGAATGTGAAGTTTGGTGAAGCTCACTGATTAGTTCTTAAAATAGAGATATTGCAGGAATTGAGAAAAATTCAGCATTGCAGCGCCACATATTGGGAGATTGACAACAAAACATGAACAAAACTAGTTAATTTCATGGATTTACTGAATCTAAAATTTGATAAAAATTCGTGCACCTGAGAACCTGAGATAGAGGTATTGCGCAAATCGTGAAAAATGCAACAAAGCAGTGCCACCTGTTGAGCAATTTGCACCAAAATGCAAACAACATCGATTCATGTTGAGAACTAACTAAATCTGAAGATTAAAGGAAATCCGTGTATTAGTTATATATATATATCTGTTGCGTAAATCGTAAAAAATGCACCATAGCAGCGTACCTGTCGAGCGATTTGCACCAAAAACTAATCAGTATCAATCTATATCAAGAACTACCTGATTATAATTTTTAATTAAATTCCGTGCGATAGTTCTTGAGACAGAACTATTGCAAAAATCGTGAAAAAATTAGCATACCAGCGCCTTGTGTTGAGCGATTTACACAGAAACGAATACAATATCAATTCATGTTAAGTACTGACTGAATCTGAAGTTTGGTTGATATCCGTGCCTTAGTTCTTCAGATATAGCTGTTGCGTTAATCGTAAAAAAAGCAGCGTAGAAGCGCCATCTGTTGAGTGATTTGCAACAAAAAATAATCAGTATCAAGTTGTATTAGGGACTACCTGAATATAAATTTTTATTACATTCCGTGCATTAGTTCTTGAGATAGAGCGTCCCAAAATTTATGTCACATAGAGACAGAGTCTGATTCACATATACACAGACATTTTGTGAAAATTTGTTCTTACTAAAAACTAAGAATCTCTGATCCCTAAAACGGGTAAATCCGCCAAAAACCGGAATTCGAAAATTTTCACGAATCCAATATTTTCTTCCGTAAAGATAGAAAAAAGTAAAAATAGTTTTGTTAGAACTGATAATACACAAAGGAAAGTTCACTTGTTAATACATTCCTGAAAACGTACAATCTATCAAAGAAACTAATTGGATGAAACTTTCTTCTGTCTTTAGCTGCTATCAGATTCACAAACTTTACGAGCAACAAACTTTTCAGCCGATTTTAACTCCAACTTTTTCCCGTTCAAAGAGAGAAAAAGGTTACAATTATTTGCAAAAAGTTGGAGGAATAGCAGGAAAACCAATACTACTACTACCAGCCGTTAATATTTATCGCCCATTCCTATCAATCGCTTACCTCTGATTCGTTAAAATGCTCGATGCACGATGAAAAGTCTCGGCTAGCGGAGTTTTTTTTTTTTTTTTTTTTTTTGCAACTGCAGAAAAAAAGTTGGGGGATATTGCTGTTTGCTATCACACTGGGTGTTGTGAGGATATTTCGCGAGCAGTTGGAGGAAATCAAGTGTTGGTTCAAAAATTTTTCGAAATGTTGTTGAATCTAATAGTGGCTTTATACATCAAGTTTTCGATTCAAAACAGTGGCTGGGGGAGATAGAGTTACTTATAAACAACACAGTCGCCATTTTTTAAAAATAAATACATAAATTAGTTAATGAGTTATAAGGAATTTTGATCGCATGACAACCATTTTTCCTCCTTTTTGTCGCTACCATGTCGCAAATTCGTTTTAAATCATCCACAGTGAGAATCGTCTTCTGAAAGATCTTATCAAAGAATGAAGAACATTTCTCACTTACATAGTTTTTTAATCCTGAATCTAGGAAAAAAAGTTAGCGGAAAAAATGCCAAACTAAAAAAGCGGAAAAAAAAGTGACACGGGAAAATTGTTACCGGAAAAAAGGGACAAGGAAAAAAAGTTACCGGAAAAAAAAAAGAGTGACAAGGAATTGATTTTGGGGATTTACTGGTTAAGTATGAAAGGGGGGTGGGGAGTGGCTCTTAATTTAGGTAAATGGGTTTTTCTTGCTAAATTAAATGTTTTGGTTCGATTTTTGGATATATGTTCATACTGAAAAGACGCTTGTTTGATTAGTTTTGGGAATGGACGATTACCCCACCCCCCCTCCGTTCTAAATAAGATGAATGGGTTTTTAAGCAGAATTATCCAACGTGTTTCAAATTTTGGATATAGGTTCTTTCTGACAAGGCTTATATCTAGTATTGTGGTGTCGTGTCCTCAGTTTCTCTTTATTCAGTTGGTTTATTAGGATGAGCGAAGCGAATCCTCTACTAGTCCACTCAAATTACACTTTGTCGTACATTTTACAAAAAAACTATTCAATATTTTAACTTCAAATTAAACACAAAAATAAATTATGATCTGTAGATTTGCAGAATATAATTTTTTTTACAATAAAACGTTAAAAAATTTATTATTTTAATTAATTTATTTTACATGCATTTCCAATACGGACGCATTTTAGCAAATAAATAAAAAAATGAAACGCGTATATTTTCAGAAAAAAATATAAATCATGGAGTAAATAATAATAGATAGAATCATGATTAATTTAATAAATAAAATATGTTTTCATTATTCAGCAAAATCGTTTGCACAGATGACACTTAAACATTTTTAAAAAATTGTATTGTAATTTATTTTTTTGTAAAGTGGCAACAAAAGAATTGTAAACAAATAAAATTAATTGTTAAATTTGTTATATAAATGAAAAATGAAAAGAATTGAAGCGTGAAGTTGTTGCCTCGATTCAAGCTCTTTATAAATGTACTAAAGCAAAGTTGGCCGATTCAGAAACGACAAATTGACTTTAACCATTTCTTACTTTATCATTTGGATCTAAAGTAATGTTACGTTCTTATTTGTGGACCGAAAAAGATTAGTGAACGGGACTTTAGACTTTGTTGCACGTAATAAAGAAAATCACAAGCCACCAGACCAGATATCGCGAATAATCATGGATAAATTTGAATACTACAATAATTTAACTTATAAGAATTGGTGCGTTCCAATTCCTCCAATAATTAAATTCTAGAAAAAGTGGAAGCATAAATTGCTCAAGGAAAGAATTTCTTCTGCAGTTAGCTTTTTCTGTTACCATTCATAAATTCCAAGGTTTAACATTAGATGAAGCAGTTATAGATATTGAGGATATATAGACACCAGTTGGCTTAAAAACGTACGTAACGTTGTCGAGAGTGAAAATCCTTCAAAATTAAGAATTCAATAGGAATTTTTCTTACGAAAAATTCTACAATATCAAAAATTCTGATACGCTAACATGTATAAAAACGAAGGAATTAGAAAAAAAAAAGTTTTACAGTTAAAAATTCATAGTATCAACGAGGGCAGATTTCAAATGTTTTTCCAGAAAATAGGATTTTGACGAAGTAACTTTCTTTAAGCTCTCTTCAAATATTTATTCTAAAATAGCTATCAAAGATCATTTGATGTTAATTACAAAGATTGGAAACATGCATATTTCAAACAACTTTAAAAACCACAAGTGGTTACTGGAAATTGTAAAAACATCTTTAAAAGAGCTTTTAGTTGAAAATTTAAAAATATTTTGTAAAAGTTTGCTTCGAAAATATTTTATTATGACAGTCTTACATCATAGATAAAAAATTAAAATGCGCCAAAACATAAAATAACGTTTTTGTTTAATAAAGATGCAAAAAAAATATTAAAATATATTTTTACTTTCAAATATCTGTTTTATAAAATAATGCTTCGCGAATCCAAACAAAGCATGGCTTTTGCTAGTTTGTTAAGTTTATCAATAACACATTTTTAGTTCCTCAAGTTCTTTATTAGAACTATAGATCAATTAATAAAAAAAAAAAAAAATGAAACGACATTACAACTACATAGGAGCCACACTCCAATATTACATTTCGCTTAGCACGTCTAAGCTACCTTACATCTATGTACTCTCTAATACATTACCAGCAAATGTCTCTCTTCCAACTACCTTCCTTCCCTCTCTACGCTCAACAATCCCACCCCTCAGCTCATTGCCACTAGACCAGTGAAATCATTTTCTAGTTCCTTGAGGTCAATTACAGCTATTCTTCTCAGCTTTAGAATGAAGACACTTTCACTCCTGCATACCTTTTCACAATGGGATTTCGCTATCTATCTTCTGCCCAGATTAAAGTTGTCAGTACGTCGTCGCAGTATATAATGCCTGAAGAATTTTCGAAATTTAATGGTAAAGTATAGAGGAAGAACGAGGGATAACCTCTCTTAAATTTAAAAAAAATGGCTTTTTAAGCAGAATTATTCCATTTGTTTAAAAATTTGAATGTAGATTCATTATGATAAGGAGTATCCCTGAATAGTTATGGGATTCTTTTGCTAATTAAAAAGTGGGAGGACGGGCGATTATTCCCCCCTTAAATTAGATAAATTGTTTTTATGCACAATTATCCGATGTATTTCAAATTTTGGATATAGGTTCGTTCTCATAAAATAAAATCCCTGAACAGTTTTAAGAATTTGTTTACATATCCTCAATAGCTGTTTGCATTTAAAACTATGGTTTATGTTTCTGCATAGCATTTTTCAGTATTCTATAAATATCCTAACAAAGAAAAAATATCCTGTTTTTATTAAAATCATTTTTTTAATTTAAATTTGTTTTTTAATTTTTTAAGTGTTCAAATACTGAAGATCTATCAAGAACTACAGGTTTTTAAACAATTAACTTTCTAATTACCAACATAAGCTAGTAATAAAAAACTATTATTATTATTATTATTACTACAAGTTAATGAATTCACTAGTTCATTCGTTCGTGACACATAACATAGTTTGTACATTAAAATTTTCTAACATATATTTTTTAAATGTTTTATATTATATTTTGTGATGCGTAATATGGGACATTAATTAGTAAAAATCCAGTTTTAAATGATAAATATTCGGCGTAAATTAAAATGACAATTACAACAAATGATTTAGAATATTATTTTTTTCACAAGTAAAAAATAAATAAATAAATAAACCAGTTTTAAATGCAAAATGAATTGTAATAATTATAAGGAAAACGATAAAATGTGTTATGTTTTCTGGCATAATTGTTTTCAATCATTAAATTAAAAAATAAAGAAAATTTCTTTTTATTTGTTATTTGCGTTCAGTTGCATTCAACTCGCTTTTTTATTTTACTTGGGCTTTTTTGTGGCAAACCTTTACCGAGAAATCCCCTGATCGTCAAATTTTCTAAGAAACTAGCCGCCTGTGATATGTACCGGACATCCAAAATTTGAAGCAAATCTGATAATTCTGCATAAAAAGCCATTTTTTTTTAAATTTAAGGATGGTTATCCTCTGTTTCTCCCTCTATACTTAGCTATTAAATCCTTGAAACTATTCGGAGATCCACCTTATTAGAAAGAACCTATATTTAAAATTTGAAATACATCGGATAATTCTGAATAAAAACCGACTTATCTAATTTGAGGGGGAAATAATTGCTTGCCCGCTCCTCTTTTTAATAGCATAAGAACCCCCATAACTAATGAGAAATACGTCTTATAATAAACCTATGACTAAAATTCGAGATAAATCGGATAATTCTGCGTAAAAAGGCATTTATTTAACTAAGAGGGATTACTCCCCGTCCCCCCCCCCTCTTTATACTTAGCCATCAAACCCTTAAAACTATTCAGGGATTTACCTTATCAGAAAGAATCTATATTTAAAATTAGAAATACATCGGATAGTTCTGGATAAAAACCGATTTATCCAATTTGAGAGAGACATAATTACCTGTCCCCCCTTTATAATAAGCAAAAGAACCCCATAACTAATTTAGGTCGGATGGGGTGGGGGGGTGGTAATCATATGTCCAAAAACTGAATTAAAGCAGTTAATTCAGCATGAAAAACACATTTACCTAAATTAAGACCCTCCCCCCGATCCCCTCTTATATACTTAACCAATGAATTCCCAAAATCCATTAATTCCTTGTCACTTTTTTTCTGGTAATTTCTTCCCTCTTTTTCCGGAAACTTTTTCTCCGAGTCATTTTTTCCCGCTTTTGTAGTTTATGTCACTTTTTTCCGATAACTTTTCTTTCCCGTTTACCCACTTGCCTATTTCGTGCGTTTTACTTACCCATCATACGTAGTATAGGGTAAGTCTTGCAATCGTTTTGAAAATCGAAGAAAAATTTTTGACGGATTACACGTTTTAGATAGTGGAGATTCCGAAAAACATATTTTTAGAAAAAAAATTTTGCCGTCCGTCTGTCTGTCTGTCTGTAAACGCTCTATCTCCCGAACAAATTGAGATAGAGACTTGAAATTTTGTATGTAGTTAGTATGTAAGAATGGAACGAACCCTATTTAATATCAGCAACCTCAATTATCCGGAACTATTTTTTTCGGACTCTCGAAAAATTCGTTCTGATGAAAGGTATATAAAATTTTTCGAATTTTTTGTTATAAGGAATGGACGTAAAAGGCAATAAAATAACACACATTTTGCATATAGAACGAAGTCGATCGGATTATTAGTTGCCGAGATATTTGTAATCTTGTTTTCCACATTCTTCGATTTTTCATGACCCTGTATTTCATTCAAATTTCAATTCAGAAGTATATTTTAATTGGAAATGAGACGCTTAATCCGATGCAGTTAATTGTTAGTTAATAGAATTATTATTTTTGGAGTTATAAGGATGTTTCTTTTACGCAGTTCGGTACTACTTGAGTAGTTTGGCGTTTTATATAATTTGTCGAAATTGGTACATCAGCAGTTCTTTAATATAGCATTACTATGTATATTAACAATATTTAAATTTTGTTTATGAATTGCAATGCATTGTATAAATAGTTTCACATGTTTTATTTTCATATACATATCCATGATGGGTAAGTATTACGGTGGCCCCCAACGACTAGTTTTAAAAAAGAATTAATAAAATAAGTTGGAAATTGCACATGAAGCCTAGCAAATGAGGTGCGTTCTTACGATAATGAAGTTTTAAAAATATTCAGATCTTGCTGTTATAGTAGACGGTAATTCGGATATAGTATAATGGTCAAAACCTTTTTTTTTTTTTTTTTGTGAATATACATGGACATACAACTTTTATTACACCTAAGCAACGTGTACCATATTCATAAAAGTGAAATAGTTGAATATAATTAAAACACGCCCCAAACAATAATTCCTCGTATATCATCATTATGTAGGGGAATATTTTGAGTGGCCGTGTAAATTAATAATAAATATTTTTTGTGGCATAGGTTGTAAAGACGTCTGAACTGACAGACTGAACGACGAACATAAGTGCTAGTTATTTATATAATTACGGACGAACTTAAAATTATTCAGATCTTGATGTAATAGTACACAGTATTTCGGATACAGTATAGCAGCCAAAATCTTTTGTGTGTCCCTGTAAATACTATCTGCTTTCTTTTATACAGGAAATAACTTGTAACACTCTACAGTAACAATATCAATCTCATAAAATTTTAAATAGTTAATTACAATTAAAATGCGCACCAAACAATGTTCTCCCAATACCATTATGTAATATAATACTTTTGTCTGGCCTTGTAAATCAATATCAAATGTTCTCCGCGCCGAAGATTATGCAAAATGTATATTATAATATGCACTTCACAGATGCGTATCAATTTTATAACATCATTAAAATGCATTCGAAAATTTTCCCCGTTGACCGTAATATGTAACGGAATACTTTTGATTGTACCTGTAATTAATCTATCCATCTGATTTTCATAAAATTTGAAATGACTCGACAAAATTATGTAATAATTATATATTTTAAATTTCAAACGATTAAAATGCATTTGAAACTTCTTTCCCCAATGGCCGTAATGTAACGGAATACTTTTGATTGTCCCTGTAATTGATCTATGCATCGGATTTTAATAATTATATATTTTAAATTTCAAACGATTTGGTTGGGTAGTTTTTGCGTTGTTATATGCGGATGGATGTACAAACAGACTGAACGACAACAATAGGGGCTACGTATTTGCATAATTACGAACGCATCTAAAAATTGTTTGAAAGTAGTTCTTTTGGATTTGAGAACAAACTTAACAAAAGGATAATATATGAAAACTGTAACGTTTAAGTTAATATCTTTCAGAAACCTAAATATAAATGAATTATATACTTTTCAAACATACCTGGATTAAATGAACGTTTCAAGGAATTCGAAGATTTAAAAAATGATCTCGAATATCCATCTTTTTCATAATTTTCTTCTCTGAAGAGGATTAATATCAGTCATAGCGAAACGCACAATAAAAGAAAAAAAAAAAAAACACCTTAGCACTACAGCAACTAAACTAACAACAGAAGCATGCGAGCCTGTGTTTTTGTGTTTTTCCTGGAATTTGAGAATTCAGCCCCGTTTCCAAAAAAAGAGGAAGAAACAGATGTTACTAATTAAGACTCCTCCCCCCCCCCTAATGGTGCAGTATTGAAAAACCCGAGACAGTGACAGGAAATGGCCATTTCTTAGCCTTCGACTGATTTCCAATCGTACAAATGAATGGAGTCCTCTTTCAAAAGGAGTGACCGGTTTTCGTTGAAAGCTGATACTGTTACCATGTGTTGTTGGTGGTGATCGATAAGTAAGAAATAATTGTAAAAAAGCGAGAAAAGAGACTAAATCTGAAAAATATAGACCTAAGACAAATGCAAAAAATAGCCAGTTTAGCGTCCCACTCTGAGACATGCGTTATTTCTCGAAAAAATAAAATTTTTACCTTCTAACATTACCACAAGAGTTTAAAGTTCTAGGGGGGGCCGTGGGTTGTCTGGGGTGGGCCCGGCCCACCCGGCCCCCCCGCTAGTTACGCCTATGGTTATCAGACAACTAATAACAGAGAAAAGCTTTTCTACAGAATCTATTTTAAATTTTCCTGGGTTAAATTGTGTTAAAGTTAAAATGTGTAAATTTTATACCCGAGGGCATATTTAAGTGCTAGATTCGCAAATTTTTACTAATGCTTTCTGTACTTTTTTTTCAATAAATAAATGCTCTGTTTTATTAATTAAAATTTTTCTGATTCAGTTTGTTTATTGATTGATTCATTATTCATGAATGAATTATTCCTTCGTCATTCATTATTTTTTTTATTAAACTCTCGCAAATCTGCAATGGAATTATAGCTAAAACTTTTTTTTTAATCCCTGGCAGTGATAATGATTACTAGACAGCCATTAAAGAAGATTTTAGCAGAAATCTAAGCAAAATTTTCAAGAATTTCAAAAATCTAATTTATCCAATTTTTAAACGGAAGATTTATTTAAGTACAGTAGAACCCCGCTAATCCGGACCCCGTAAATCCGGATCTCCGGATAATTCGGATCGGTTTGGACATTTTTTTTTTTCAAGTTTGAGAAGCGATTGGCTAATTTCCATAAAATTAACTTGTTTCATCGTCGTATTCTGAATAAAAAAACTTTTTCTGAAATCTTTTCGGAAGAATTAAGCAAAGTGAACACTTTTACTGTCTGTAAATATTCAATAAGTTTAACATAAAGGTGATTTTCTGTAAGTATATTTTGCATTATTTCATTTTTTTCTAAGTCTCCGGATAATCCGAATTTTCGATAATCCGGATTGGCTCCGGTCCCAATTAATCCGAATTATCGGGGTTTTACTGTATTTTTTTTTTTTTTTTTTTTTTTTTTTTTTTTTTGTGAATCATTATTAATGAATGAACTGTCCATACATGATTCATTCCTTTTGTTGGCGTCTGTACTAAAATGTTCAAAATGGCGAAAGTCAGATTGTAGCGGTGGATATTTTTTTTTTTTTTTTAAATCAGTTTAATGATCCACCTTCTTTTCTAATATAAATTAATGGTAAATTCTGCATCTTTAGTTATTCTTCTACTGAAAATTCTAAAATTTTTGCTAATGTATAGCCATTTTAAATATTCCGCACATTATTAAATGAATATTTTGCTAACATAATCGTAATTATCAGGCCGAATACTTTATTATTTTAGGATTTAATGATGTTTTAAAATTAAAATTTACTTAATATTTAAAACAGGTACTTTTATTTACTTTTTTTTTCTTCTCAGAGTAAAATGCACTATAAGTAACTAACATACGCTATAAAAACTATAAGTTTGGAAATATACCATTTTCTGGCTGCCTATTCACTGATTCTTTTACACAAACTTTTTCTTTTCAACAGTTGTATAATTTAATAATTGTAAAGGCCATTTAATTATTTTTTTATACAAACAGAAGTAAATTGAATATAAAAAATCAACCATAATGTATACATATATATGCATGTATATATACATGGTAGGTGGAAAAAAGCGCACCGGAAAAAAGCGCCCCGGAAAAAAGCGTCCCCGGAAAAAAGCGTCCCTGGAAAAAAGCGCACCGGAAAAAAGCGTCCCTTTTCACAAATCACATATTTAAATAAGTCTGATAATAGTACACATGGTTAATCTTAGAATATAAACACTAGAGTGAGAAGGTTTTATGAAATTTGACCATCCTTGCTCTCTCGGGACTGAGATGGGAGAAGGTGGGGGGAAGGGGCTTTAAAAGTTATCTCAAAACCTGTTATTGCCTCAATGAAAAAAAATTGTAGGATACGAAAAATAAGATAATAAACACTAGGTACTTAAATGATTTTTTAAAATTCAGTCTCCCTTGTTCTTCTGTGGTGGTGGTTGGGGGGGGGAGGGGGAGAGGGCGATTGTCTGCAAACTCTGAATTTACTCAAACTCTTACATTATTTTTTTATATTATTTTTAATTTGATTATTTATAATTTAAATTATACATAATTAATTTATATATTATATGATTATTATTATTATTATCAAATTACATATTAATATTTTATTACATTTTATATTATATATTTATACTTATATAATACATATGAATTATTAATATATTAATATAATATATTAATTGTAAATAATTAATAATATAATTAATAGATTAATAATAATAATAATAATTACTGATAATAAATAATTTATAATAAATAAATAATACATAATTATAAATTAAATATAAAATTAAATAAAAAAATTAAAAATGTACAAATAAATATTATTAAATATTAAATATTATACTCATTAACAAAAATTTATTTAAAAATGATAATATTTTATTAACTCATAGTAATATCAACTCAATATATATATTTTTCATTCAGCCACCCTTGTTCTTCTGTGGAGGCGGGGGGGGGGGGGGGACGGGGTGAGCCTACAAACTCTAAATCTATCACTGCTTTTGACGATAACATTTTTTCGGAATGTTTTTTAGAATTTAGGGAAAAAAGTGACTGGAAAAACAAGGGCGCAAAAAGTGATCAGAAAAAAGTGACAAGGAATTGATAAATATTGAACTTGTGGATAAATAAATGATAAAAACTAAAGTGGCAACAAATGTCTCATTTATATCATTCTCGTAGGACAGCGGTTCCCAACCTTTGATACGCATACCCTTGGGGATACGTAGCGAGATTGCTGGAGGTATATGGCGATAGTATCAGTAATAGCGGGTGATAAAATATCATTTTTTAAATAAATTCTTGTTAATGTGTAGATTTTTTAATATTTAATTTTATTATGTCCTATAAGTTAATAAAATATTATCATTTTTAAAATTTATTCTTGTTGATGAAACTAGATTTTTAATATTTAATTTTATATTTAATTTATATTTATGTATTATTAATTTATTACTTATTTATTATAAGTTTTTTATTCTGTATTATTATTATATTATATTAATATATTTATTATTATATATTATGTTGTATATTATATAAATATAAATATATAAATGTAATATAAAATATAATAAAATATTAATATGTAATTTTATAATAAAAATAATCAAATTATAAATAATATTAAAAAAATAAATATAAGAGATATATTTCAAAGTTTGTAGATACCCTCTCCCCACCCCCCGCCCCACTCCACAGGAGAACAAGGGAGACTGAATTTAAAAAAAAATCATTTAAGTACCTAAAGTTTATTATCTAGTTCTTCGTACCTTACAATTTTTATTCATTAAAGCAATGACAGGTTTTGAGATAACTTTTAAAGCCCCCCACCCCCCCCCACCCCCGCCCATCTGAGTCCCGATAGAGCAAAGACTTAAATTTCATAAAACCGTCTCATTCTAGTGTTTATATTCTAAGATTAACCATGTGTACTATTATCAGACTTATTTAAATATGTGATTTGTAAAAAGGGACGCTTTTTTCCGGTGCGCTTTTTTCCGGTGCGCTTTTTTCCGGGGACGCTTTTTTCCGGGGACGCTTTTTTCCGGGACGCTTTTTTCCGGGGACGCTTTTTTCCGTGATTCATATACATATGTGTGAATGTAAAATTATATAGAATTATTATAATTAGGAAAAAATATATATATATAAACATTCATAAGTATTCAATAGGTTTGTTTTCATAGCTATTTGTATCATTTGTCATTAAATCTCATTTAGATTAAGCCCAAATTGTGTAGCCTAGCTATAAAAAAAAGTGAAGGCCGCTTTAACCTGCTGTTATTATTTTTTTTTCTAAATCTATCGGTACAAATTGTCAATATAAATGATTAACATATAATAATTATAAGTAAATTTTGATTAAGTATATATTTTATGGTAACAATTTTATTTAACAATTTTAAAATTTGCTCTAATTATTTTCCATTTTATGTGTAATTGACAGTTTTTTATAATTTTTTATCATTGAAAAACACAAGGTTAAATATGTTAAAGTAATACTAAAAATAAAATCTTGATTCAGTAATATATTTAATCGTACTAAATTTTTGGGATTATAAAAATAGTTATAACTATTTGTGCTTTATATGCAATTTATACACACAATTTTTTTTCATTATGAATTTGTAATTAATTCAAAATTTATCTACCTTTGTTATTTTACTTGTTGGAAAGTAAAAGAAAGTTGTCTGACTTTCAATTTTAAAATTAATTGTAAAAGTTTGCTGTGTTTTATGCTTAATTTTCATATGCTTTAATTATACTGTAATTTCATATGTTTTTATTTATGCTGTACCGAGTGTTCTAAAATTCAATCAAAAAATTAAGGAATGTTGATAGAAATCATCAAAAGAAAGAAAAATCACCACCTGAGTCATTCCCGGGGGGGGGGGGGGGATATGGTGATAGAGTCTTCAATAACTGAATTCAGAATCTTAATATTTTATTGACTAAAACAAAAGTGTCATATCATGCAGTAACGTAGCTATGTTTTTTGGCGCCCGGGGCCAGCAAGAAATTTTGCGTTTCACCCCAATATAGATATATAACAATTTTTCTCAATTTGGCACCCCTAGGCCTCAGCACCCGGGGTGGACGCCCCCCTTGCCCCCCCCCCCCCTTAGCTACGCCACTGATATCATGCAACTCTGTGGGATAGGGGCAGTCACCCAATCTGCAGATATTTAAGGGGTGCCAAATTCATACTACCAATGACATTTTTCGCTTGTAACCGTAAAATGGGGTGAATCGGAACACTTTTCAACTTTAACGTTAAAAAAAGGCAACAACTGATTTTTTAATTTTTTTATTTTTCTACTAGAAACTTTGGTGTTGTTTTGTTCTTTACTTTTTAAGCAAAAACGAAACAT
The DNA here is from genome assembly GCA_964019185.1 of Maratus speculifer. Classification (NCBI taxonomy): domain Eukaryota; kingdom Metazoa; phylum Arthropoda; class Arachnida; order Araneae; family Salticidae; genus Maratus; species Maratus speculifer. The sequence continues at coordinate 3,319,882 of CAXHSM010001350.1, read as the reverse complement.
TTTTACTGTTTATATATATTATTTATTTTTTTAATGGTGTTTCGATTCACCCCGCAGATAGAGGTGAATTGGAACAAATGTCATAATCTTTATTTATTCCGATTCAAACTTTAATAGGGTTAATAAAAACAGGTAATAATGATAAGGGAGGAATAGGAACACATGGTTACTATAAAACCAAGCCTTTATTTTACATACAAGTAAAGATATGCCTTTTTAAAAATTAGAAAACAACTTTGAAATCAAGAAAAATTTAAACTTATTTTAAGAAATTATATTCGAATTGCAGAAGTAGAATTTAATGCAGATTCAGCCTTGTTCTTTGTTTACTTGTAGTCATTACGTAAGTGAATCTATTCAGTTGCTCCAATCGCTGCATGTATTAATACGATCTACTGATACGTCTTCATCCCCAGCTTTTAGTACTGTTTGTATCCCTCTCCTTTTTAATTGTTTTTACAATTTGGGATATTTGTGTAATGTTGTGGATGTTAGAGAATGAATCTGTGCAGTTTTACTAAATAATTTGCTATTTTAAAATTATTTTATTTTGGGTTCCATGTCTGTTGGATTAAGCGTTGACTTTCTTGTTTAAACAAGTAATTTCTTGGCACCTCTCAACTCTCCAGGTAATTAGAACAAACAAAATATTGTTACAATACATATTCATACGTATGTTTTCAAATATCACATGAAACTATTACTGTATAGAAAAAATAAACCATGAAAGAAAATGTGTTCCGATTCACCCCGTAAATCTTAAACCTCTGATGTTACAAGCCATTTTTCATTTTTTCATTATGTACTTTAGAAATAAGTAGAATTTAATATCTTTACAAGTCTATGATTAATTAAAAATCCCTCTCTTAGGTTTCGAATACGAAAACTACTGTAGTTACATACAAAGTTTTGAAGACATTGAAAAAATTGAGGTTTTTGAGGTTCCTCTTGATGTTTTTTTATAAACCCCAGTAGTTGTGCTAACACGTCAAAACTGAATTTCCCAACTCTTAATGTTATTACCTTCTTATAAAAAAATTGGCAATCAAAAATATCATCACATATACTTATAATGAATTTATTTTTATGGCCGGGAAGTTTCGTTCCTATTCACCCCATTTTACTGTACAAGAAAATGTTGGGAGGAGGGATCCAAATTCTAACGCAGGTTGCAATTTTCTCTTTACTTATCCCCTCATTTCATGTTAGATATCTAAAAATAAAATAAAATGTTCTGGTAAAAAAGATAACATCCTATCACAAACAAAAATCATACAAAAAATTGTTATGAAATTTCTTCAAAATGGTAGCAATTTTATTTAATTCCATTGTTTCAGAGGAGTAATAGGTTTAATTAATTGATTATATCTTTTGCCATTTTCTCATTTTAATTAAAAATAACTTTTTAAAATAATGTGAACAGAAAATGATGTCATGCTTTAAAAATGGGAATTTTCCTTCGTGATAATGTTACTGTTCAATGCTTTTTTACTATGCCAATACTAAATTTAAGACGCAAGGCACAACGTTGCAGTTAGTAAAAAATATATCAAATTAAAGAAACGGTCATTTTCTTTGATAAAATAGAATATTTTTGATACCATTATGTCTATAAGACTGCAGATGTGAAATTTTTACTTACTTATACTTAAATATAACAAATAAATGCAACATATATGGGGGAATGAAATTATATATACTGATGCTTAGATTACAGATACAAGTGAATAAATAGGTTGAACATTTGCATTTAAGTTTAAGCTGGCAAATGGAATCTCAAATTTGAAACTATATTAATAAACAATTGCACATTTTAATGTTTTTAAATGATAAATATTGTTATGAGAATAGTATATACAAATTCTGAGATGATGATTTAGATTTCATGGGGGAAAAATTATATAATTGCTTCAAAGTAAGAAAATATTTTGCTTATTTTTCATTTCGCAATATCAAGCATATGCGACTTAATTGATAACTTCATCACAAATGCACTCAAAGTACCACAATCCACACAAGCTGGGGCCAAAGGATGTGCGGAATATAGAATATTGTGGATTATAGAGTACTATGGATTATGTATGATTTCTTGTTCCTAGACAGCATTTTAGTTCTATAATCAGTATAATCAGAAAATATAAATAAGAAATCTAATAATTTATTTAATATGTTATCTCAAAAAATGCTTTTTTTAAGTTATTATAAAAATGGGTTATATTTACATACAAATAATTGCATACATAAACCGTAATACAGTTTGTTTTTTCTATTAATATAATTAAAATGTTATATTAAAAAAAATAGATGTTTTGTTATAATTTTTTCAATTATTTTGCTATTTGTTTTAAAAAATCATTTTTGAATCACAAATTTTTACATTTTTTTAACTGTTTATTTCATTGTTTACATGTGTAAAGTGATGCCAATTATAGAAAATTGCGGATTACGGGTGCGCGGTATATCGATCATTGACTACTGTGTTTGATTATATGTTTCTAAATTTTCTATCTAAATAAAATTTAATTTTCCCATAAATTAAACAGTTGAAGCTTTTGAGAACACAATATGATTTCTTTAATCCAGACATCTATAATCTGGAAACAGGACATTTTAGTATGTTTATTCGTTTTTATTTTAAATTAGAGATAACAGATGGCGCCATGGCACATAAATAATGAATTTCAGAAAATGGCTAAAAAATGAAAAGTTTACCTAATAACATTACTTTTTTTTCAGTTATTAAATTATAAGAATTTCTAAATTACTTGTGTAATTAATATAGGTGTCTTTTTTTATATTAAGTTAAAAAATTTCATGATTGCAGTAGACTCACTCAAATCCGCACAACTTGGGACCAAAGGTTGCGTGGATTTCTAGTCATTGCTTTTTTTATATTTTTTAAAAAGTAATTTGAATATAATTAATAATGAAATCAAAAGTATAATGAATGCTTACAATATACTAAAATATTAAAATAGGTAATAAACTAAATAATAAAAATTTAGATAATTTTTAAAATGATTTGGTCAAGTTAATAATCAATAATGTACAGTTAAATATTCATTTTAAAGATGAAATGTGTTTCTCCTAAATTACTCAATGAAACTTGCCTTTTAAAGGTACATTACTAATTCACATCATTATCATAAAATAACAAAGCTTTATTTCAAGTTTAACCAGACTTAATAACTAAAAATGCTTGATTAATATATAAATTTATTGGGTAAAATTGTGATTACCAATGATATCATCAATATCTTGTTTTTAGCATCCGATGCTATTTTTTTCAGACAAGCTAAAAATGTCGTGTCATCAGCCCTGAATTTTCTAGTCAACCGATTTTGATAATTATTTTTTTAAATGAAAGCTATTTATTTGTAGTTGTGCCCATTTTAATTATTTTTTAATTTATTTCCATTTTTATATTTTATTTTTAATTTTAAAAGCTTTTTCATGACATTTCTTCAAAATGGTGGCAACACAGTTTAGCTTTTCTCTCGATAATAAAAATTTATTTTCTAAAATGATTGCGTATAATTATGCACTAATTGAGTTTAAAAATATATATATTTACTGAGAAATAATATTAATAATGTAAATAAAATGGCAGAAAATAATTTATGATAAAAATTAATGTCTAAATCAAAATAAGAGAAATTTCAAATGAGGAAAATTATGTCATTCAGCAACCAGATAAAAGGGAATTACAATATTATTATAGATGCCTTTTTCATAAACAGTAACTTTTAAAGAACATTTGAAGAGAAAATGACGTCACTATTTAAAAACATCGTATTTTTACTCATAACAATATTAGGTACTACTCTGTTATCCCGTCGACCAATTTCGCCAAATTATACAAATCGCCACATTAATAGCCAAATTATGCATATTGACATAATTTTTATTTTAAATAACGAAAAAATAAATAATTAGTAGAATATTAAAAAAAATATTAATAAAAAGTCTAAATAAAAATCACTTAATGACATTTTAAACACATGAATCGTATTTAATGTCATTGAATGTGACATTCACGATCATCCTTTATTGGCACTTAATCTTATAGTTTGGCGATAATTTTTTAGTCGATGGGAGAACCTAGTAGTACCCAATATTACTTTTTTTTTCTTTTTTTTAAATAAAGCTATTTTTCTGTGAGTGCATATAAAATAAAATTTCTGGATTTCGCCGGCACTCATTTTACAATTTTAACTGTAGATGTGCGAATATTTGAATGCAAAATTGTAACTGGCAAATTTGACATTTACTTTGTAAATATATTTATTATATATTAATTCAATAATGTAATTACTTTTGCTTTTTTTAAAACCAAATCGATCGGGTCTTTTAAACATTTCATTCGTCGAATTCGACGGGATTCCATTCGTTTTATTGTTAAATTGCATTTCCTTTTACTCAGAGTCTATAAAAAAGCGTTTAAACTAAAGAAAAAACCCGTTTTTGATGAATCTAGTCAATGAAGAAGTAGCACGTCAAATTGTATCTCTTTATTATTCCGCAATTCCGATGTCTCAGAGAGAAATTGCTATTCAATTGGGTATTTCACGCCGTTCTGTTTGCTATTATATTGATAATCACAAGAAAAATGAAGTTAGTTCATTGCAATCTAAACGGGGTCGCCCTTCTAAAAAACTTCTATCGATTTTTTTTTCTAATCGGAGGCGAAACTGAATTCTGCAATGGTAGAATCTACATTCATCTTGTCTTTTTTTTTTTTTAGAAATAAATTATTCTTTCTTCATGAAAAAACATGAATTTAATATCTTTAACAAAAATTTCAAATTAAAAAATGTATGGAAACGATAAAAAACTATAAAAGTGAAATTTTGCACCTACATCTGAAATGAATTTTTCATTGTTTATATCTGTAAATTATATGTAGATTTTAGTATAGTGCAGATTTAAAGGAGTCTACTGTATTAGTAATTTCAATATTTTTCTATTTCCAGAGATAATAAAATGTCGCAAAACCGGATTTTTTTTTTATTGTTATTTTTTTAAGCATTTAACTTGTAACTTACTTTTATTTGTAGTTGCTATATATTTAATTTTTTATAAGATTAGCGTTAGCTATCACAGTTTTAAATATGTTACTGTAATTATAAGGTTGATTTTTAAATTATAATAATTAAATTTCTCTCTGTATTTTTTTTAATAGAATTTTTTTTAAATATTTTTATGACAAGTCTATTATTCTTGTCATTTGCATTATTTATTGAGCATTCATAAATCAGAAAACACAATAAAAAATCATATGTTTGCTTTTAAAGTTTACGACAGGTGGCGAAACTGCATAAAACATACGCAATTTTCTAAAAAACATTCTGTTTTTAAACATTTTGAATGGATTTTTCTCAATGTTTTCAATTATCCAGTTCCTTGCATTTTTTGTATTGCCATTTTAATAAAAGATATTAGTATTATCATTAATCTTCATGCATTTTAGTTACAAAACTTCTGTAATCTGGACTCACTGTAATCACAATGATTCCGGATTAAAGAAGTTATATTGTAGTATTTAGGAAACTTTAGATAAAAATTATATTCTTTTAAGACGGAAACTAACCACTGTATGATGGGTTTTGCATTAAAGTTAATTCTTTAGGTTTATTATAAATTAATATAATAATTCCTTTTTTTAAAAAAAATCCTTTTGTCCAAATTTAGGTATGCTTCAAATCTTGAGTATTAATAGAAGATATGAAAGTAAATTAAAACAATGTATATATTTTGAAAAAAATTAAAAAACAAACTTCGTTTCAACACTTTTTATCAATTTTTTTTTCGATTTCTGTTAAAGTTATTAAATCATATTAATATCATTCAATTTCATGCACGTTTTATTTTCAGTGAAATGATGTAGCACAGTTGTGTTTATAAATAAAAGTTAAGTAAAGCATGACAACAGTGCTAAGGTGTTATTGCTGGGGTTACACTAAATATAATAAATTGATTTGTAAAGTATAATTTCATTGAAAAATGAATTTAATTTAGAAGATATTTAACATTTTATGTAGATTTCATTTAAAAAATTAAAAAAGTTACCTATTGCAACCATCCGATGAAAGCATTTTCGAAAAAAATTGGTATATTTTTAACGATCATGAACCCCAGACCTCAAAACCATTCTCTATCCGAATGATGACTCATATATATATATATATATGATATATATTTGTGACTTATATATATGTCTATAATATATATATAAACATTATATATTACATATATATCTAATAAATGTCATGTGATACTCTCATATATATTAACCGATTTGGATGAGATTAATTGTATCCATACTACATATCTACATATCTACTACTACATGTCTTGACCAACTTCATTGGCCAGCTTCATCTGCCATCTTACTCAAAATGACAGCTATTTGATTTTTTTTAACTTAAAGAGTGGTACAAATAAATTAAAAACTGAATTTTTTAAATGTTTTATCTTAATACAAATATTTTAAAGCATGTTTTGTTTTGTATTTATCTGAAAAAAAGACTCAGATATAGCAGTTTGAATTTCTAGGGTTGCTGACATTTTGAAACAAACTGAATTTCGTCATGCTGTAACTGCTGTATTTTTCAAATTGAGTTGGATGTGATTGATTGTATAGTATATATACCAGTATCTTGACCGAGTTTGTTGGCTAGTTTCATCTGCCATCTTGTTCCTAAATGGTGACCATTAAGCATGTATTGCTGTGCATTGCTTAAATATTATTAATATTCGTTAGCTTCAAATTTTTGCCATTTTTGATGACACTTTGTGAAATATTGCCAAATTTGGCGACCAAAAAAGTAACCATAAAGGATGCAAGCTTGGCTGTAGCTTACAATTTTGGCGCATCTCTCATTCAAATTCAGTAATGACGAATAAGCTTTTAAGGTTAGTTGCATTTTAGTTTCTTAAAATTTGAGTAACATTAATTTCAAATAAAACTTGCAAAATTTTAAAACAGCAAATATGAAAGCGAACTTTTCCTTCCGGCCCTGGCTGAAAGGACTTTTTTGGTGTGTAATTTTTTATTTCATGTCCACTTTAATTACGTTATATAATATTTAATTAAGGGGTGTCTAATAAGGACAGTGTTGTCTTTTATAAATAAAAGGTAAGTAATGCATGGCAACAGTGCTAAGGTGTTATAGCTTGTTCTGCTAATTATGATAAATTGATTTGTAAAGTATAATTTCATTGATAAAAGAATTAAAATTCTATGATATTTAACATTTTTTAGCGCAGTTTTCTTTTTTATACCCACTTTACTTTTATATGAACAGTGTATAATTGTGGTGTTGTGAAGAAACTAGCTATGAAAATGGCCAACTTTTAAAGCCAACAAATATTAATGCTACATTTTTCTTCCCGTACTGGCCAAAAAACCTTTTTTTAGTGAAACTTTCTTTTTCATATCCAATTTAATTAAATAATGTATATTTAATTAAATATTGTATATAAAAGTAGTGTTGTGAAAAGAACTCAGTATTAAAAGTCATAATTTTAATAATGAGTTGGAGATAAAGAAAATTTAATATAAATTATTTTAGACCAACTTGTATCGTAATACAGTAGACTCCCCCAAATCCACAAAGCTTGAGACCAGAGATTGCGAGGATTTTAGAATTTTGCGGATTTCTGTTCATTGCTTTGTTTACATTTTTTATAGTAATTTGGAATGTATTTAACAATGTAATCGGAACTATAATAAATGCTTACAATGTTATAAAATATTGAAATAAGTAATAAATTAAAATAAGAAAAATTTAGATTTTTTTAAAGTGATTAAAATATTAAAAGCAAAAGTCAAGTTAACCAATAATGTATGATTAAATATTCATTTTAAAGCTGAAATGTATTTTTCCTAAAATATTCAATGAAACTTGCCTCATAAAGGTGCATTAGTATTACACATAAAAATCTTAAAATACTGAAGTTTTATTTCAGGTTTAACCAAACTTAATGAGAATTTAAAAAATCTTGATTATTATGGTAAGAAGATTGATATTACCAGTGATAATCAGCAATATCTTGATATTTTTCAGAAATAAATTTATTTTTCGTTCGTGAATAAACATGAATTCAGTAGTATTATCAAAAATTACAAATAAAAAAGTTTATATAGAATTGATATAAAATTAAAAAACTCAAATTTTGCCTCTATATTTGATCTGAATGTTTCATTGTTTACATCCGTAAATTATGTGCGGATTTTAGACAATTGTGGATTTTAGGGTTGCGGATTTGAGGGAGTATATTGTATGACAATGTCTTAAATTGCTAGATATGTAACATAGTTTAAAGCATTAGATACTCTGTATATAAAGTCACTATTATTTAGACCCAATCTTTTTCTGCAATTTCATGTAAAATTCTACAATCTTGTACTTTATTCTTTTGATAATTTTTATTAAACATACTGAACGTTTTCTTGATTGACTTGTTTTTGAGTAAAACATTTTTTTCTTCCTTTCAATCTGAAGTTCTACATTTATTCCTGAACTTTCTACAGCCTGTGTTAAAAGATTCTCTAGTTTAAATCTGTTTAATGATACCTTTAGCACAGTTTATAACACAATTTGCGAAGCCAGATCTATAAATGTATTCCAAAACTGCATTTAAAACTTTAAAAAAATGTAATTTGTTTTAAATATAATCTATTACAGACAGATTTAAATATGGTTAAAGTACTTTTAAATTGTTAAATTATTGCAATACAATGTAAATTGCATTCATAATGCAAAATGTTTTCCTCATTCATCGTTTATGTTAGTTTAAAAAATATTAAATCTCGAGGAAGATTAACTAAATGCTTCTAAATATTATAGTTCCCCTTGCCATAAAAATGAGTACTTTTATCCACATTGCTTATATAATGTATCATTATTTTCATAGATAGATATGAAATTACAAAATTTCCTCCATAAGTTCCATTTATCTTTTATTTATAAACGATTTTAAAAATACAGTAGACTCCCTCAAATCCGCAAAGCTTAGGACCAGAGGTTGTGCGGATTTTAGAATTTTGCGGATTTCTGGTCACTGTTTGTTTACATTTTTTAACCAGTTGTTTGAATGCAATTAATAATGCAATCGGAAATATAATGAATGCTTACAATACAGTAAAACATTTAAATAAATAATGAACTAAAATAATAAAAATTTAGATAATTTTTAAAATGATTAAAGTACTAATAGCAAAGGTCAAGTTAATAATCAATTGTGTATGAGTAAATATTCATTATAAAGATTAAATGTATTTTCCAAAATTATTCAAGAAAACTTGCCTCATAAAAGTACATTACTAATTCACATCAAAATCATAAAATAAAGATTATTTTTTCAAGTTTAGCCAGGCTGAATGACCAAAAAATCTTGATTGATGCATAAATATATTTGGTAAGAAGATTGTGATTGCCAGTGACATCAGCAATATCTTGAATTTTTCCCCAAAAAATTTATTCTTCCTTCATGAAAATAACATGAATATAGTATTATTAAGAAAATTACAAATTGAAAAATATATAGAATTGATACAAAACTAAAAAAATCAAATTTTGTCCCAATATCCGAACTGAAAGTTTCATTGTTTACATCCACAAAATATGTGCGGATTTTAGAGAGTTGCGGATTTCTGGTTTGCGGATTTGAGGGAGTCTACTGTACTCTCATTTATAAGTGCTTTATAAATAAATGTTTGATTTATTATTTATTTATAAAATTTATTTCTAATTTGTATTAATATTTTCTTCATGATTAAATCTATTTGTAATTAAAAATTAATCTGACATGTCATGCCATTCGTTCTGCGAGCATCAGGTATTTAGGAGTTGATTTCAATTCAGTTTCCTGCATTTATTTAACTTTTCATAACATGTTTATTTTTGTAAATTTATTTTTCATGAATCTTAAAAGGCGATAGATTGTGTTACTTATATTTATTGCAGACGCAGAAACCTATGCATGTAGATTCCCAACACTCCATTCAAAACTGTCTTTAAAGTGTGAAATATGCAGCAAAATATTTCTCTACAAGAGAGCTTAGGAAAAGCAAGTTCTGACTCAAAGCAAGGAAAATCGTTTGTTTGTGAGGTATGCAGCAAAGAATTTTCAAGAAAACAGAATTTAAATAGACACCTCCTAATTCATTCTGGTGAGAAACCTTTTGTATGTGAAATATGCAACAAGAAATTCTCTCAGAAGTCTCAATTAAGCAGTCATCTGTTATTTCATTCTGGTGGAAAACCTTTTGTCTGTGAGATATGCAACAAAAAATTCTCTCATAAGTGTAATTTAAGCACACACCTCTTAATTCATACTGGAAAGAAACAATTTGTGTGTGAAATGTGCAACAAGAATTTTTCACGGAAGGCTGATTTAAGAAAGCATCTGTTAATTCATACTGGTGAGAAACCTTTTGTCTGTGAGATATGCAACAAGAAATTCTCTCATAAGGGTAATTTAAGCAGTCATCTCTTAATACATACTGGTGAAAAATCTTTTGTATGTGAAATATGCAACAAGGAATTCTCTCGTAAGAGTGTTTTAAGCAAACATCTTTTAATCCACACTGGAGAGAAACCTTTTATTTGTGAGACATGCAACAAGAAATTCTCTCAGAAGTCTCATTTAAGCAGTCATCTATTAATTCATACTGGTGAGAAACCTTTTGTATGTGAAATATGTAACACGAAATTTTCTGAAAAGCACAGTTTAAGCAAGCATCTGTTAATTCATACTGGAGAGAAACCTTTTGAATGCGAGATATGCAACAAGAAATTTTCTCGTAAAAGTAGTTTAAGCACACATCTTTTAATCCATACAGGTGAGAAATCTTTTGTGTGCGAGATATGCAACAGGAAATTCTCTCATAAGAATAGTTTAAGCACACACCTCTTAATTCATACGGGTGAGAAACCTTTTGATTGTGAAACATGTAACAAGAAATTCTCTCAGAAGTCTCATTTAAGCACACATATGTTAATTCATACTGGTAAGAAAACTTTTGTGTGTGAGGTATGTAACAAAACATTCTCTGGAAATTATACGTTAAGCAGACACCTTTTAATGCATACTGCTGAGAAAAGTTTTGTGCAAGATTTGCAACAGTAATTTCTCTTCAAAGACTGTTTTAAGGAAGCATCTGTTCTTGTATTAAGAAAATTTGTGCGAAATATATAAAAGAAACCACTAAAGAGTAATATGTTAGTTTTTGCACCCATAATTTAATTTGATGTTTAATGAATTGTACTTTTTAATTAGATGCTCCTTCAAAGAGTGTTTTAAAGAAATATCTGTTCATACATTGAGAAAACTTGTGCAAAATATTTACAAAAAAAGTCCCAAAAGAGCAATCTGTTAATTTTCGCTCCCATAATTTGTTATTTGTGAATAACTCATTTGTATACTTCTTTTATTTAGGAAATTTGGCATATTCTACTATGAAGATATTATTTTATTCCTAACATTATAGAAACAAAAATGAAACGTCTACCAACATTTTTTTTTCAATTTAAACTAGTAAATTAGCAAATGAGGAGCTTTACGATAATTTCTGGGAAACTCATTTTTTATCAGGCTTTTTTTTATATCAACGCAAAAATATTGCAACACTTTTTTGTATTATTTATTTTGAGATTTATAAGTCTGTGAGATTGAGCCTGTTAGCGACTGAGAATATTAAATTCAGAAATTTCTTAAAAGTAATTTCTCACAGTGAACTTTTTTTTACTTTAAAACTGTCTTTCTTCTAAAATTTTAACCTCTTTAGTTCTGAGACAAATATTACAAGGAACTACAAAAATCTTTAAAATTTCTGTGAAACATCTCCAAAAATGTCGATACTTATATCGATGTTTATGTATCAATGCTTATGATTAGTACACATTTATTAAAAATCTAGAAGTATGTTGAACAATTCACGTAATACACTGATTTTTATTTGACAAATATAGTAGCAAATTAATTTAAAGAATATTCTATAGTGTCACTCACAAGTGTCAACAGGACTGAGGAGGTTATGCTGGGACACAGATTAAGTATTTACACACAGATACGACAGAGATGCGAAAAACCGTACCGGCGCGATTCTAGCGCCACTATTGGGAACAGGCGGGAACTTCAACATAAACTGCAAGTTAAACTGTCACTGCGCGTGTCAGTCACTAGTCACTGTCTCTATCGTATCGTCTAGCACGTTTACCGTCGCGTTTATCTGTTAGAAATTTTGATATTGTATTTCATTTTTTTTTTGCAAAAGCTCTTTTCAGAGCTATATTTCTTGTAATAATTATTCTTTATTTACAAGTGCTCATTTTTTGGAAATGTCCAAAAACCTAATACATTGCCAAGCACTATCATGTGCAAATACTAACAGGAACAGTAATTTATCTTTCTTCACTTTTCCTACCGGAAATAAAAGAAGGTGAGTAATTTTTTTTATTATAAAATATAATTTTTTTAAATCTAGCTTTATTTTATTTTTTAATATAGATTTCTTAAACTTTTTTTACGTAATTTTAATCTATTTTTATGTATCTTTTTTTATACATGTTTTTCATGTGCATCTCGATTTACATTTTCTTTTCGAAAATTTAATTACGCACATTTTGTATTCTTGGAAATATTTAAAATTTTCAAAAATAATTTTTGTTCCTTTTTTTTAAAGAAAAAATCCTTAGTTTTTTTCTGTTATTTACTAAAAAAAGATTTTGCTCAATTTGTTACTTTTTTATAACAATAAATAATCGATCATTAAAAAATAGAAAAATTCACCCCCTCCCCATACCCGAAATTAGCATTTCTCTCATCCCCCCTTTTCTTATCTATTACAAAAAATATCTTTAAAATTCCTTTAGTTAATATTATTGTATGTACTGCATTGTTATAAATAGATGATCATACATTTTGTTTTTTAATCACCTTCATTTTTAATTAGCATTTTCCCTTTGGCTTCCTCTCCTCTAATCTAACAAACAAAATCTAAAATCTTTAAAATTGTTCAGTTTTAATTTTTTCTGTCCTATTTATCAATATTTAATAATAAATAAGTCATCTATCAAATTTCATAACTCCATAGGAATTTTTGTACCTGCCTTCCACCTCTCAAGGTCAAAGTTAACCTTTTTACAAAATAAATTCCTTTCAATAATAAAATTCGCCACATGGCAAAATGCTTGTCAAATTTGCAGACTGCTTGGTCAAATTTGCAGTATTGTAGAGAATAACCCAACTAATAAAAACTAATCAATTTTATAAATTCACTCATCTACAACTTCAAATATAAAAATTATAATTTCAGTTCACTAGAATTATTTAAAATTTGAAACATAGATTTACATATATATATATATATTTTTTTTTCTTTTTTTAGATTGGAAAAATGGATGTCTAACATTCAGATGAAACCATTTTCTAGAACTCGGCAGTACTTATGCTCCAATCACTTTCGAATGGAAGCATTCACTAACACTATGAAGAGGCGGCTTCTTCCAGAATCTGTGCCTACAATTCAAGTAATTGATGTCCACCGAAAAACCCAGCTGAGCCCAGTGCCGTCTGCTGTCCAACAGAGCCCACCGCCGTCTGCTGTCCAACAGAGCACACCGCCGTCTGCTGTCCAACAGAGCACACCGCCGTCTGCTGTCCAACAGAGCACACCGCCGTCTGCTGTCCAACAGAGCACACCGCCGTCTGCTGTCCAACAGAGCACACCGCCGTCTGCTGTCCAACAGAGCACACCGCCGTCTGCTGTCCCACTGAGCTCATTGCCGTCTGCTGTCCAACAGAGCACACCGCTGTCTGCTGTCCCACTGAGCTCATTGCCATCTGCAATTTCATTGAGAACACCAAAAGATAAAAGTTTTCCTTACAAACTTACACCAAAAAGCAGAAAATTGAATCGGTATAAATCTTTAATTTACCGATTAAAGAAGCGGCTGTACTTCAAAAATTCCCCAAACATATCTAAAGCATCTGCTTTGAATGTGCTTCGAAACGATTTACATCCTGCTTTGTTTAGCATTCTGGAAGCGCAATTAAGAAATAAAGGTCCTGCAAAAGGAAGGCGTTGGACAGCTTCTGACAAAGCATTTGCTTTCAACATTTATTTAGCATCTGCTGCAGCATACAAGGTGTTAAAACGTTTTCTTATATTGCCATCTATAAGAACATTGAAACGTTCTGTACAAGGTCTTTGTGAAAATACAGGATTCTGTACAGAAGTATTTAATGTCCTGGAAAAAAAAGTCAGCCAATTAAATGATAAAGAACGACTCTGTGTTTTAAGTTTTGATGAGATGGCAATAAGGCCATCAATTCATTATGCATCTCGAAAAGATACAATTATAGGCTATCAAGATGATGTATCAGTAACTGATAATTCACCGATTAAAGTAGCAACCAATGCTTTAGTTTTCATGGTGAGAGGCTTGTCAACAAAATGGAAACAAATTTTAGGATATTTTTTAGTGCACCGCAGTATGCCAGGAAAATCCCTGAAAACACTTGTGGTTTCTTGCATTAGCAAACTTCAGAAAATTGGATTGAAAGTTGTCTCTACAGTTTGTGACCAAGGATCTAATAATATATCTTTGTTCAATGAACTCGGCTTGTCAGTAGATCAGACCAGTTTTGAAGTTAATGGTGAAATTTTTTTTTTATGTTTGATCCACCTCATTTGCTCAAATCTTTCAGAAATAATTTGATGAGGTATAAATTGGAGTTTGAAAGGCCTACTTTTGGGAGAGTTACAGCTGACTGGAAGTATGTTCGTGATTATTATGCCATTGATGCAAAAAATGATCCACGAGTAACTCCAAAATTAACAGAAATGCATATTAAACCTGTTGGCAGAGCAAAAATGAAAGTAAAATATGCTGCGCAGGCACTCAGCACATCTGTTGCAGCTAGTATTTCCTTACTGGCAGGGGTTGGCAAGTTTGATGAATCAGCAAAACATACATCTTATCTGATTCATACTATGGACAAACTTTTTGACAGCTTCAACAGCAATGAAGAGTACGGCAAAAAGAAAATGCTTTGTGCTGTAAAAAAAGACTCTCCCCATTTAACATTTTGGGAAGAAATGCTACCTTTTGTTGAAAGTAGGTCATTCAAAAAAGAAGATGGCAAAGCGGTTCATGTTCATTGTAAAAATGGATGGATCGTTACAATTAAATCGGCAATAAATTTATGTAGAAATTTATTAGAAGAACATAATTATGCATTTGTTTTAACTAAACGTTTTAATCAAGATGCATTGGAAAATACATTTTCTATAATAAGAGAGAAAAGGGGTAATGATGAAAACCCAGACTGTTCACAATTAGTAAGCTGTTTGCAAGCCATTATGGTGAATAACATCTTCACAATGTCCAAAGCTACTAATTGTGAAAAAGACTTTGATGAAGTTCTTCTATCATTAAAAGATAGAAGTCCATCAAAATTTTCCACTTTGACATCATTATTCAGTGATCATGTTAAAATAAATCCTGATGTTCCCTTAAATGAAATCCCAAGCTTGCCATCAGATACCATAAGAGAAAATGCCATTTTTTATATTGCTGGATATGTTGCAAGAAAAGTTATTTCAAAGTTAAATTGTGAAGATTGTGAAAATACCTTAATTGATAGCACAAATGCTCCAAATGTCAATTCTTTATTGACGCAATTTAAAGATTATTCTGGCAATAGTTTAAAAAAACCCAGTGATGCATTATTCAACATTGTTCATAAAATGTATGATGTTGACATTTGTCATATGCTTTGGTCCCCAAATGTCATTCAAAATATGGTGAAATTTCATAGCCAGGTAATTGATTTCAATGCATTAAATGTTCATGAAATTCACAAAGAAAGGGTGCAACAGATTATTAGTGTATTAATTTCTAAAGTTCAGATCTATAAGCACATCAAAAAAGTTAATCAGGATTTAAAACAAGAATATCATTCTAAATCAATAAAAAAGTAGTTTTTTTGTTTTTTGTTTTTTTCCAATATTTATATAGATTTCCATCTTTAAAATTAATAGAAGGTAACAATATGTTAATTCTTTAATTAATAATTATTATATTAAATAATATTATATATATTAAATTTCCATCACAGTGATAAAATAATAAATTATATCTTTCCCAACATTACTCTGATAATTAGTTATTTTATGAAAGGGATACTTCACAAAATCTCATTACAAAATGTTTAGCTTTAAAGCATTGTTAGAACATCCTGTCTATGCAAAAAAAATATATAGTTCCTTGCTATTGCTGTTTGCATTTTTAAAAAATTTCATATTTAATTTTAAATCATTGTCAGAGCATTGTATTTATAAAAGTTTTTTTTTTCTCCTTGCTATTGCTGTTTGCATTAAAAAAAAAATAATAATAAAATCATTTCATTTTAAATCATTGTCAAAACATCATGATTATATAACATTTTTCCCTTTGCCATTACTGTTAGAGCTTCATGTATATACAACTTTTTCTTTTCCTTTTACCATTACTGTTAGAGCATCGTGTTTATACAGCTTTTTTCTTCTCTTTACTATTACTGTTAGAGCATTGTGTTTATATAACTTTTTTTTTCTTTTGCCGTTACTGTTAGCTACTTTTTTTTCCCCTTTACCATCACTGTTAGAGCATCGTGTTTATACAACTTTTTTTCCCTTTACCGTTGCTGTTAGAGCATCGTGTTTATACAACCTTTTTTTCCCCTTTACCGTTACTGTTAGAGCATCATGTTTATACAACTTTTTTTTCTTTTGCCAATACTGTTAGAGCATCGTGTTTATACAACTTTTTTTTTTCTTTTGCCATTACTGCTAGAGCATAGTGTTTATACAACTTTTTTTTCCCCTTTACCGTTGCTGTTAAGAGCATCGTGTTTATACAACCTTTTTCCCCTTTACCGTTACTGTTAGAGCATCGTGTTTATACAACTTTTTTGCCATTACTGCTATAGCATCGTGTTTATACAACCTTTTTTTTCCTTTACCGTTACTGTTAGAGCATCGTGTTTATACAACCTTTTTTTTCCTTTACCATTACTGTTAGAGCATCGTGTTTATACAACTTTTTTTTTCCTTTACCGTTACTGTTAGAGCATCATGTTTATACAACTTTTTTTCCCTTTACCGATATTGTTAGAGCATCGTGTTTATACAACTTTTTTTTTCCTTTACCGTTACTGTTAGAGCATCGTGTTTATACAACTTTTGCTGTTACTGCTATAGCATCGTGTTTATACAACCTTTTTTCCCTTTACCGTTACTGTTAGAGCATTGTGTTTATACAACTTTTTTTTCCTTTACCGTTACTGTTAGAGCATTGTGTTTATACAACTTTTTTTTTTTTTTTTTTTGCCATTACTGCTATAGCATCGTGTTTATACAACCTTTTTTTTCCTTTACCGTTACTGTTAGAGCATCGTGTTTATACAACCTTTTTTTTCCTTTACCATTACTGTTAGAGCATCGTGTTTATACAACTTTTTTTTTTCCTTTACCGTTACTGTTAGAGCATCGTGTTTATAAAACTTTTTTTTTTCCTTAACTTTTTTTTCCTTTACCGTTACTGTTAGAGCATCATGTTTATACAACTTTTTTTTCCCTTTACCATTACTGTTAGAGCATCGTGTTTATACAACTTTTTTTTTCCTTTACCGTTACTGTTAGAGCATCGTGTTTATACAACTTTTTTTTTTGCCGTTACTGCTATAGCATCGTGTTTATACAACCTTTTTTTCCCTTTACCGTTACTGTTAGAGCATCGTGTTTATACAACTTTTTTTTTCCTTTACCGTTACTGTTAGAGCATCGTGTTTATACAACTTTTTTTTTTCCCTTACAGTTACTGTTAAAGCATCGTGTTTATACAACTTTTTTTTTTCCTTTACCGTTACTGTTAGAGCATCATGTTTATACAACTTTTTTTTCCTTTACCGTTACTGTTAGAGCATCGTGTTTATACAACTTTTGCTGTTACTGCTATAGCATCGTGTTTATACAACCTTTTTTTCCCTTTACCGTTACTGTTAGAGCATCGTGTTTATACAACTTTTTTTTTCCTTTACCGTTACTGTTAGAGCATCGTGTTTATACAACTTTTTTTTTTTTGCCGTTACTGCTATAGCATCGTGTTTATACAACCTTTTTTTCCCTTTACCGTTACTGTTAGAGCATCGTGTTTATACAACTTTTTTTTTTCTCTTACAGTTACTGTTAAAGCATCGTGTTTACACAACTTTTTTTTTTTTTCCTTTACCGTTACTGTTAGAGCATCATGTTTATACAACTTTTTTTTTCCTTTACCGTTACTGTTAGAGCATCGTGTTTATACAACTTTTGCTGTTACTGCTATAGCATCGTGTTTATACAACCTTTTTTTTCCCTTTACCGTTACTGTTAGAGCATCGTGTTTATACAACTTTTTTTTCCCTTTACCATTACTGTTAGAGCATCGTGTTTATACAATTTTTTTTTTCCTTTGCCATTACTGTTAGAGCATCGTATCATTTTCATGCATATATATTTAATTTTCAATTACTGTAAGAGCATTGCTCTGTCTGTTTGTATGCAACTGTATTATTTTTTGTTTCTCATTTCAAAATCTTACAAGTATTTAATGCTGTATATGTGTAAGCTGAATGTAAGTAAATGGCAGATGGTCACAATATCATTTATATGTGACATATTTGAAAAAGAAATAGTAAACATTTGCTTATTTAACTCTGTATCGCCATTTTAGGCACAATATGAAATAAAAAGTTAATTTTGTGATTAAAAAATTGTTTTATTGTCTTTTTATTTTTTAGTGAATTTTGATTATGCCATCTAGTGCGAACCTAAGAATGGGGTCAAAGGTGGATGAAAGAGATAGTTTTGAGTATATTTCTGTATTTTTAAAAAATTGGCATGTTCCAGTGTGGGAACATTGTGATTTGCAAAATATGGATATAAAAATATTTTAACCAATGTATGTGGTCCTAAAAGATGGCAAACGGAATCTAATTTCTAAACATATTTTAAGACTTCATCCCATCATCTAATATGACTCTGCATTGGTTCTATAAAAAAAAATAATCCATGGATAATTCTTAATTGCATTAGGTCCCTCATGTTACCATGATTGTTGCACGAAGTACAATAAATTGACAGAGGCATTATTATTATTATTATTATTATTATTTTTTTTTAATTACTTTTTTTTTTACGAAGGTGGAAAATATTGCTTTTTTTTAATTCACATGCCAATTTTATGTTGCCATTGCTCCCTCAGTTGATATTTGTAAATATATTAATGTAAATTATACAATAATATAAAATTCAAGATATCTATCCTAAAAATTTTGGAAATTATGCAAACTGATCATTGTGAAAAAAATGGATGAAATTCATGATACAGTTGTGATTAAAAAAAAATCAATTTTTCCCACCAATCGCAAGAATAAGTTGAAAAAATTGCCAGTCACTTAAAATACAAAAACTTGTCAATAGATTGTTATATTTATCGATCAGTAGCAGAGATAAACTACTACTTCTAATCAGTTGAAAGAATACCCTGTAAAATTTGTCTTAAGAAAATAACAGTAAAATTCATCCATTGGTCATAGATAAAATAACTATGTGCTTGGGATTATGCTTGTAAAAACACAGAAAAAATTACCCGTATCAAGTGCAAATGGAAAAAAGTTTGGTGGAATGTGGTATTGAAATTATCCATTCACTATACTAATTATCAATTATTTAGTGTATCATTGGCTGGTCTGCTGGTTAGTCGAAATCTCATAGAATTTTCAGTGTATATTTTCATAACAATAAATCAGAGACAGTTATTTGGAATTTTTATTTACAATTCTAAAACAATGTCTGAAACACTTTAACATTTAGAATGTATTTTTTAAAAAATAATCTAATTTCTATTTATAAGTTATTGCAAAAAAAGAAAAATTGCTTTTTTTTTAGAAAAGGCATGCAATAAGGAATTTTCAGTGGCTTATGGCAAATCCATTTTACTTTTAGTTCCTCATTCGACAAATCAATAATTTTACTAAAAGGTTGGTTTGTTTTATTTTAATTTTAAAAATTATTGTTCTATATCTAGAAAGAAAATTTAAAAAATTCTATCTTTTTACGACTAAGACTTATCTGAATCGACATTTGAAGTTTCTGTGCTTAACAGCATTGAAATTACGTTCCATTTCAGTACCAGAAAGCACTAAAATATCTCGTTGTAAATTGAGAAAATAAAGAACGTCAAAGAAAAAGAAAAATCTTTTTCTTTATTCACACTCGTGAAAAGGTTTTGAAAATGAACTTTATTTCTATCATCTAACACCAAACTTCCCAAATGGTGACATCCAGATAATAAAAAATAATTTAGTACTTATTAAACATAAGATTAATTGCTACAAATTTAAAATATAGGTTTTTTTTAATCTTTAAGAAAACCTTCTATTATCTACTGTGTATCTTATATTTATTAAATTAAGCATGCATGATATAAACTCTTGCATGGAAAAACAGTTTCCAAAACATACCATATTATAGAAGTGATTTTATTCACAATAGCCAAAATTTTGTTCTTTATTTTGCAGATTAATTAGCTTTTTTTTTCTTTCCCTGTTACCACTGATATAGCCAATAAATGTTTATAAATAAAAAAAAAAAAAAAAAAGTAAATTGAGATGCAACACATTAAATGTACATTTTCTTTCATATTTTAAGACGTAGAAATTATGAAATATTTAGCAATGAAACTGAAAGAGTTACCATCTTTGTTAGTTTCCTGTTTCGTTAGTAGCAAGATTTATTTCAAGCTTATCTTATTTTCATGCTTATATTAACATGACATAAAATTTTTATGTATAACATGTTCTGATTCATAAGTTAGAAAATTTACTTGCTGTATCACTTTTTTAATACATGAAATTTTGTATTTTGAAAAAATATATAAATTTATTGTATTTTCCACAAAATATGCAATATTTTAAAAAATTATATTTAGTGTTTTATCATACATAACAGCATTTTATATTTAAGAGAATTAACTGGATGCAACGCTTTATCACAGACATTAAAATTGAAAAGTTTGAAATTGTGCAAATCGTATTAAATAATGTTTCAAATCGAATCAAGAATGTGCATGTAAATAGTATTTTAATAAGTGCTATTTATTTATTTTTGTAAATAATCGCTTACAAATCACTAAGGAATGTAAAAATGATTTTACGATACTATTCATAACATGCAGTATTCAAATTTTACAAGTGTAAAACAATGTAAATATATCTGAAAATTGCTTTAACTGATTATTAAAAAGGCTAAATCTTCTGGATGAAACATGTAAGTACTCATTTTCATAAGTTATTTGCTTTATTCATAGTATCTGCTTGATAAAATAAAGCACATTTTGTTTTAAACAAAAACAAATGTAAACAAATACACCCGTTAGCGACGCATAAAAAAGATAGATATTATACAAAGGGGAGAAGTAACAACTGCCTGTTGTGATGTTCCCGAAACGCTTGCACCTGTTGTCACTAGGGGCGCTGAAGTTAGGATTCGGTTACCATTGAGCTTATGGAACTGTCGTATCTGGGTGTAAATACTTAATCTGTGTGCTGGGAATACTGTTTTTAAAGGTGTACTGTCCTGAATTCCCCATAATTTTGAAAATAAGATATAATTAAATGTGTTTGATTTAGTGATTGTTATTTTGTAAACGTCTCATGAGATTTGAAAATTTAAATAAAAGTTGCTAAAAAGTGGTCTAAAATTATGTTGTTTCCATCAAGGATATATAAAAAGAATGTACCCTAATTTGTTGACAATGTCATCACTCATGCCTGTACTTATTGAATTAGTACTTAGTTTCAAGATTTTTTGAATTCTGATTGTTTTTTGATCGAAGTATAAAGATTTGATGTGATGTTTAAATGTCAATAAATGTTGGTAAAAAGCATTGGACTTTTTTTTTCTTTTTTCGATTCAATTTCTCCTTAACATTCATTGATTACAATAAACTTATGATTACTATCCCACATTCCCTATTGAAAATGAATTTCATACTATTTATAGTTCGTTTGGAGGTACAGTAAAAATAATTCCATTTTATATTATGGTCTGTAAGGGAAATTCTTTATAATTTATTTAGCACCATTTCGAGTATTTATCAAAAGAAATGAGCATGAATTTCTGAGGTTTTTTAAAAACATATTTTCTTTGGAATACATTTTCAAAATATTTATTATTCATGTAAGGGAGAGTGGGGATACTTGAGCATAGGGGATACTTGAGCCATCCCTATTATCTCTACAGTTGGTTAATTTGTCTTTCTAAAATTGGCAATATGGTAGCATATTTATAGTTCTGAACATGCAAAAAAGAAATCACACACCTTGGTACCATTTTGAAAGTTAGTGATTGATAGTTGTTTTTTCCCTATATGAAGTAAATATTATGTGCATGGTTTTTTATTTATTTATTTTTTTTGTAATCAAAGTTTTGTTTAAAATTGCAACTATATACATAAATTTAATAAACATAATAATAAATTTAATAAACATAATTTCAATTTATCTAAAATAGCTCTAATAGCTGCATGCTTTATTCAGTAAAACTCTGATAAACAAAAATAGTGGTAGTGGGGATACTTGGACCACGGTTTAACCATCCCCACTAGGAAATTGGACATGGGTGAAACAAACAAAAAATAAAATTACATCCTTATATTCACTAATAGATTTTTTTCTGGATAAAAGAGAGAATAATTTTTCATTTTCTTAAAAATGTATATTTTTTAATGAAATTATCCATTTTAATTTTTCATTTTGACTAGCAAAATAGCCTGTCTAGATAAATGTAAACATAGTTTTCAATTTAACTTTTATTAAATTAAAATAACTTTTTAAAACTGTTTTACAGGTTATAATCTCTAATACTTTAATTAGCTAGGTTCAACATATTAAAAAAATTATTTTTTTAAAATTATTTTTTTAATATAATATAATAAGACTAATATATTATATTGAAATTGTAATCTCTGTTGCTGTAACTTTTTTTTAAACTAAGAAAATTGAAGAAGAATTGATAAAAAGCGCACTAAAAACAAGAAAAGCAACAAAAATCACAGTACAAAATTAACTGCATAGAGCCAAAGGGGAAGACAAAATCTTTTCTTGTGGAATCAAAAAAGTGTCTGAAATAGTAGAATGATACATCTGTCTTAGATTCCGACAGCTACTCAATTAAAAGCATGAGTTCGACAATATCATTAGAGGAAAATTCTGTCAATGATGGTCATGATATGAAAAGAAAACCTTCTATTGATGTTTGATTACTAATAAAATATACCGGAAAGAAATCTGTAAAAATATTTGTTGGCAAGTGTTTAATATTTTGAAAATGAAATTTGCCTGAAGAATTGCAGATTCCAAATTTAAATGGCTCTGAACCGAGGATGTTTCTACCATCGACATAACTCAAGTTGAAATGATACTTCGATCACCAGTTCTAACGAAAAAAAAATGATCATATTACTAGTTTTGTTTTCTCAATTGGTTTTGAAAGACTTTATGTATCATAATTTATCATTCTGTAAAATGTTTGTGCAAAAATAAAGCGAAAAAAATTACTTTTCTAGGTATTTTTCCGTACTGGCTCAAGTATCCCTTCACCATGGTGTATTTATGTTAAGTGATGTATTTGGTGTGTATTTGTGTAAGTATTTGTGCATGGTGTATTTGTGTAATACTTGCATGGTGTATACTTGAGCCACGATGCAAAACAATAAATAAAAATTTATTAGTCATAGAAAAATAGTTCAAAATTAATTGAAAGTGGTTTTCAGTTGAAGAAAAAATATCAAATTTTCATTTTCAATATTTTATTTTATTCTAAGAAATTATAAAAAAATTTAAAAAAAATTAAAATTAAAAATATGGTTCAAGTATGCCCATCTTCTCATACTAACGTTCAAGTACCTGATGGTCCGTGATCTGAGATCACATAACATTTTTCAACGGAATGATTGGAATGAATGATTCATTTGAAAAATTTAGTGATCCTCTGTACCAGTAACATTTTTTTTTCTTTCTAGCGTAAATGCCACAAACGTGCATTTTCCCCACACTGAGAAAACTGCAACTGATTCCAAATCACACACATTTATTTTATTTCAAAAAATAAATAAATAATTTTAAAAAATTAATTCTTCCTTTTCATAAAAAGTTATTAAATCTTTTAAATTTTTCAATCACAAGATTTTAATAAATACACCGTTTTACATTAAACATTTCAATATACATTTTTTAATTTTACTTGATAGGTGCAACGGAAAATTAAAAACAAATATTGGCATGTTTCATTTCCATCTTATAAGAACCATAATCATATTTAAATTAAAATAAAAATACCCATTTTTATTTTATTGTGATTATGGTTCTTGTCAATATTTGTTTTTAATTTTCCTCTCTGCTTTCTCGTCTTCAAAGCAGTAGATCCATTGCTATGATTTACACTTTCTCTTCCAAACAGCAATTTTGAACATTATTTCTTGGTTAAGGGGAGGGGGGGGACACTCAACTTGTTAAAATGAATTACGGTATATACTCGTGTATAAGTCGAAGAATTTTGGCCAAAATTTGAGAGTTAAAATCGGGAGGTCGACCTATACATGAGTTAATAATAAATAAATAAATTTTTCGCATGCAACTAGCGAATAAAAAAATCCTTTTAACTAATCATTTATGGACCTGGGTTAGAAAAAAAAGGCAAAAGCGGACAAAAAAAGTTCAGCAATAATGTTCCTTTAACTGTTCTGCACCCATTTTCTCGATATCGAATTCCTTACAATGCAGAGGCATTTCTTTCAACATTTAAATCCCTTTTTCTTTAAAGTTCAATTTGAGAGCGCTTCTAGATCTCTTTTCTAAAAGTTCTTCAATGCAAAAAAGTAATACTATATTTTAGCATTCTAAGTTATCCTTATAAATAAGGCTTGAATAATTTTTTCAAAAGATTTCTTTTTCATTTTAGTTATCATTAAATAGATGTAAATAAGTCTCAAAATAATTTAAGCTTCTTATGTTTCACATAATTATACAATTTTAAAATAAAACATCGAATTCAAAAAAGTCTTATTAGAAATTTACTAATTTGAAGAAAATTTATTATTATTGTTATTATTATTATTGCCTCGATTACTAATCATTTTTGGACAAACAATCAGAAATGTGGTTTGATTTATTCGAGAAAATTCTTTAAAAAAACTATTTGATTATTTAAAGGGGGTGCTTGACTTATACAAGAGTATATACGGTGATAGAATTTTATGTAGCAGACCTTATCCTATTTGCTTTGGACCAATCACTTTTTTAAAATTGTAATGCTGCATAATTAACCTTTGACCGAGACAAAATCATTGATCCGTATTATCAAAATGTGAAATGCTTATAGAAGGCATTAAAGATTGTCATAATTGTTCATTTATTTATTTTTTTTAATTTCTTCAATCTACAAAAAAAGCATTAGGTTTGGGAAATTTTTCAAAATCTGGTTTTCCCCAGTAGCATTCTGATTTATAGTCAACAAAAAGTTATGTTAAAACTAGATAATCATTGGATTAATAAAAAAAAAAATCTGCATTGAATGTTATTCACATTACAGTAATATAATAATAATTTACTTAAACTTTCTTAAAAATTAATTTAGCTTGCTTTCAAATTTTTACATTCCTATAATCTAAATGTATTTTACGCACATAAAAGTTTAGTTCTCAGAGAAGACCTACTATTATTTTTATCTTTGAAATGTGGTAAGCCTACATTTTGTGCTTACATTTTGTGAGTTAAATAATTGATACTCATTCTTCGTTATATTGCATTGTTACTCTACTTTTGTCATTTTATTATGAAAAACATTTAACTATGTCATATTTATTGAGACACACAAAAATAGCTCGGTTCCATAATGATTTACGAATGAAAAACTTCAAATACGATCTCAAATGTAATCAAACATATTTTATATACATTACTGAAATGCATTGCAAGACATTCGCTGGACAATACAATGTGTGTGGCATTTATTTGGCGTAAAACGGCCTGCAGAGATGCTAATCGCAGCCGTTGGTACAGAATATTTTTTGATTTAATTAATGCTAAAGTGCCGTTGTAATAATTGTTTATTGTAAATTCGTTTAAGCTTTTGATATTCACATTCGGATAATCATTACTTTGTCATAAAATACCAATTAGAAATGTCCCACGAAATCTAAAATTGGGAAAAAAATAACTCTGAATACATTCAAAATTATGTAATTTAATGTGCTTTCATGAAATTGCCTAAAGCAAACTTTTCTCCGTGAGATGGCTTGTTCGAGCGCTTGAATCACCAACAGTTCACTGACCCATATGCCGTCAGAGTAAGTATGGAAAATGAAAACACCAATAAACATGAGGAATAATTCTAAAGCTACTTCCCCTTCGTCCAATAAACAATCTTTTTCGGTGGATACATACTTACAGGGGCGTGGTTGTTGCCATACGTGGATAAAGTCCATTGGAGACACAAATAGTTATATTTTTTGAAAATTTGATTTTGTCATTAACTGTAGTGTGTGTTTTTAAGTAAAATTAAATTTTTGCACAGAACAGGGTGTCTATAAATTCTACTGGGTACACAAAATAATTTATAAGCATTACTGTAAATAAATGTGAACAGCTTAACCCCTTAGTGACAAGTGTCATGCATAGATGAGTTTTACACTCTAGCAACCAACGTAAGAAACTTACGTTTGCCCGGCCGTTTTTCCGCTTTGTCGCCACTTTCATGACTGAACGATAATATTACCCATAAAAGTCGATTGTTTCGGCTGATTATTGAAAAATTAAAAATACAATAGTTAAGTGATTGAAACTGATCCATACTTGCCAATATGGTACTCAAAATCCTTAATTATGACAGTGGTTATATTTTACTACCTTTGACAATAAAGTTCGGTAAATAGTCCTGTCGCATCAATGTAGATGAAATAATAACGAAAGCTATCATAACATCCTTCGAAATAGTCACCTCCCATAACTATGCACCGATGAGATCTGCTATACATGTCCTGGGCAATTTGCAAGACGTCTTCTTTTGGGATGAAGTTCAAAAGCTTTGTCACGTTTCGTTGGATGTCAGCAATAGAGTCAAATCTCTTTCAAAGAGAGTTTGAGTCGTGGAAATGGGAAGAAATATGGAGGATTGAGATCTAGCGAGTAAGGTGGATGTTCAATTTGCACCATCCCTCATGAATTTCTTCTTTTAATGTCTTGCAAAACTTAAAACCAAA
This sequence comes from Maratus speculifer, assembly GCA_964019185.1. Taxonomy (NCBI): domain Eukaryota; kingdom Metazoa; phylum Arthropoda; class Arachnida; order Araneae; family Salticidae; genus Maratus; species Maratus speculifer. The sequence continues at coordinate 3,292,526 of CAXHSM010001350.1, read as the reverse complement.
ATTTAAACTGATCTTTTGTTCGTTCATTTTCCTGTACTCAGTTAAGAACCAACACATTCAACATGCACACTTAGTAAACCACGTCTTACACAGAACATAAACCATGTTCAACTGAACAACAATGGGGAAAGATGATCAACACTTGCCTCCATGCATGTTCAGCGCTTTGTTTCCCCAGTGTTGCCAGATCAGTTGTTTTGAATTCATTCACCGAACTTTATTGTCAGAAGTAGTATTAATAATTTTGCCCATTTTATCAGCGCATTTTAAAAGTTACATTATGCAGAATTTTCTGTTTTGAAAAACAACAAATAATAGATTAAAAATTCTGTAATAATAAGTTCATCGCGAAGGGGTTAAAGTTAGTTTTTAATTAAATCGTGCATTCCCTAGCTCTGCGCTTCCAAACCTTTTTTCAAATACTTTCCCCCTTCCTTGGTTTATTTTTTATTTTTAGAGTACAGCCATTTCTCATAAACACGTCCCTCCCTATTTTCTTCATCCAATTTAAATTGTAAACATCCGTTTTTTTAGAGTTTCGTTCATCTGACGAAACCCTATTTTTCTTTATGCCCAATCTGTCACAGAGTCCGTACACAAAACGTATATAAGTCAGCGAGTTCAAATATTGTGTACTTATAGCTGAATATCTCTTGTCACACAACAAATCATAAAATTTTGAAACCGACTATTATTTTAATTTAAATAGTATTTTTAATATCATCAGCTATTTTTTGTTGCTTTTTCTCTTCTATTTTTGCACGCAAGTTTATATAAATATAAAAATTATTTCTTTTTTTACTTTTTACTTTAAAAAATGGAATACTTCTGTTGCCACAATTACGAAATTGGTAATAAAAACTACAAAAAAAAATTAATATCTCAAAAATAAATTGAGATACAAGTTTTAAACAAATTGCATTTAAAAGTATAATTTTTGCCCTATATATTGGTATAAAATTAAAAAATGTGCGATATTTCAAAGCTTTAAAATTTGTAATAGCGTAAATTTCAAAATTGAAGTTTCATTTTTTTCTAATTGTTGCACGCTTATTATATAATACCTCTGACAATAAAGTTCGGTGAATGAATTCATAACGACCGATCTGGCAACACTGGAGAAACAAAACGCTGCACCTGCATAGAGGCAGATGTTGACTATCTTCCCCCACGGTTGTTTAGTTGAGCGTCGTTTATGTTCTGTGTAAGACGTGTTTTACTAAGTGCTTGTTCAATGTGTTGGTTCTTAACTGAGAACAGGTAAATGAACGAACAAAAGATCAGTTTAAAGTTTTGTTTTAAGCTTTGCAAGATACCGAAAGAAATTCATGAGGGGTGGTGTAAATTGAACATTCACCAGACTCGACAGATCTCAATCCCCCAGATTTCTTCCTATTTTTACCACTCAAACTCTCTTTGAAAGAGATTTGACCCTATTGCTGACATCCAACGAAACGTGACGAAACTTTTGAACTCCATCCCAAAAGAAGGCTTCCTGTGAATTTCCCAGGACATGTATAGCAGGTCTCAGCGGTGCATAGTTATGGAAGATGACTATTTCGAAAGGTGGTATGGTAACTTTCGTTAATATATCATCCACATTAATGTTACAGGACTATTCACAGAACTTTATTGTCAAAGGTAGTATATAACATAAGATTATTATGTATGTAACATAAATTAATGGATTAAATACATCACGTAAAAACTTGGTATTTTATTTTTATTTCATCATATTAAATCATATTTATAATCTATTTTGACACTCGAAACGAAATATTTTTTATTTATTAAATTATTATTCATTTAAATTACTAGACGCCTGTGGTGACCAGGTCTCCATTAAATTTAGGCTAAGCATTGAACTATTTTACTTTTATTCATAATTTTATTTACTTGCGTACCTTTACTAAATCTGCAGATTCTGATAGAGAAATCAACAAATCTATGCGATCAAGGCAGAATTCAGGGGAATAATTCAATATTCTGTTCTGGTTGGCGCGACTGGCGAAAAAAAAAATCCCAAAATAGCGCCTTAAAACCATTTTTCGTTTTTAATTTAGCTATAAAATGTCTTGAAGGAGATATTAAACGAAACCCTCATTGCGATTTGCCATCACACTTACCCACTTGTTATGAGTTATCTTCTTATCACAACCATATAGTAAACCAATACAAATTACCTTGACATTGTCAACGTTTTTGTGACTTTATTAACAATTTTTGTAATTTCCACCATTATCAGTATTATTTGCACGTACCCCTAGCAAACCCTTCACGTACCATAAGTGGGAACCGCTCCTTTAGCTGAATATATTTAGTAAACAAAGAGCTATTCGTGGAATATAAATAAAATCATAGGCAGGGTTGGGCAAAAAACTGGGTACATTGCCATGTTTGGCTGATTAATTGTCGACATTTGTTTTTAGTAATTATATGCATTTTATTCCCGAATAACTGTTTAGAAAATAGTATGTTTAAAAATCTATAAATAAAGTACTTTTTCACTGTGCAAAAGAATTTCTGTACTTTTCTTTTTTAAGAAAGGTAATGTCAAAAGTGAATTTTCTACTGTTTCATTAATTTTATGGCAAAGATCAATTTTAGCATACTTTGTTGAATATGTGCAAATCTATGGGTTCTATACAGGGCTCCACAAAAGTGTTTGATTATCTTTCCATAGTCGTGGCAGGAAAAATCGGCTTTTCAAGGAAAAATGACTTCTTTTTTTTCCCTTCGTTGTCATGATAATACAGAACGTTAGTCCCTCATTCTGTTTTCTTCATAGAACTTCCTGAAACAAATTTACCCATGAAAGTGTATGTGTTAATGCGACATTCAATCATCTGGATATCTCAAACGGTGTGGAAAAGAAGAACAGTCAGTCGATCACTTGGCTGTTATCATAGTTACTATCTTAAGTTAAGAGTCGAGGAACGACAAAAAAAGGGGGGATATTTGTCCTTGAAAAGCTAATTTTTCCAGCCACGACTATAGTTATGGAGGTAATTGTGAAAATGTGTATTTCAAACATGTTATGCATGTTCTCAATTGTTTAGTAACTGAGTATTGTTAATAGTAATTTAGTATTGTTAAGTAAGATTTTTCATATGCGCAAAATCTATATTGTAACGAACTATGATCAAGTGTGTCCGTGCGTAGCACTGACGTTATTTTGCGAATGACATTTAAGGATAAAATGACTTTTTGCAATTTTTTTTACTGCACTTTTTTAATCTTCTAATCGTCGCACATTTTCAATTTTTATTTCGTCATACAGGAAAAGAAATTACTGTCGAATTCAATTTGATTAAAAAATGTACCTGATTTGACTCATTTATTGCGAGCTTATAATTTACAAGCATTTTTTTAAAAATCTCTAACACGTATCTCCATTAAGAAATAATGATACACAGTTTATTCATAAATCTATAAATACTGTTCCTGATAATTTTCTATGATAAAATTAAAGTTGCTTGAGTAATAAAATAAAAGAATGGTTAAAAGCGCAGATTAAATTATTAAAAATTACAAATTCAATATGTAATCAAACAACTTAATTTTTTGATAAGTCGTGGAACAATCGAGGTTTGCCATAAAAATATATTTTTTATTTTATCTGTTAAAAAAGGTATGACAATTTGAACAGGAAGTAACATTTCAAGAAAAATCCTTAATTTCTTTCTAGATTAATATACTAACAGAATATCCAGAAATATTTAAATCAGCTTTGAGGGTCTTGATGAAATTCAACACTTCGTGCTTATGAGAACATGCTTTTTCTACTTTGTTGTTTTTGAAAGACTAGTACTGAGACAAATGCGCGTTAATATATGTTCCCACTTTGGTAAACACCAGTACCAGAAATCTCATTGATTATAAAGTTATGTTCTCAAAATAATTAAACGTATTTTTAACTAATTTTGTAGCTTGTGCATTGTTTTAATTACTATTACTTACACACATTGAGGTTAATGAGTCTTGTTTTTGTTGATAATGTATCTTCCGTACGAAATTTGCGTCTTTCGTAGGATAAGATAGCTGAGCGTGGATCTTACAGAAATTGTTATATTGATATACAACTTTATCTTGAGTGGATCGCGAAATTTTTTTTACTGAAAGATGGGTCGTGAAATTTTTTTTCATTGAAAGATGGGTCGCGTACCTAGAAAGTTTGGGAACCGCTGCGATAGATTAATCTATTTGTCCTTAGAAAAATATAAAGATTTCGGAATTTGTTTCCGGCTAATATACTATAGCAAAATTAAAATTTCCTTTATAAATAATAAAATAAAATAAATACAAATTCAACAGACATGTAATTGAATTACGTGTTCAAAGCACTGAAATGACCAGAAACAAAACTGTTCCCTTAACGAAATCTTTGGCTAATAACTTCTGGCATGCGTCTGATCGGGAAATGTGACTTTTGATAAATTTCATAGCTTTATTTGATTCCATAATTAATATTTTTCATTTAACCTTTTTACCTAACCATGTTTTTCCGCTATGCAATATTTTGATTCAAAGTTGGTTTAATAGAATATCGAGATTAATGTTAATTTTTTGTATAGGATAAAAAAATATGTAAAGTTATCAAATACAAACCTTCATACCAATACTTTTCACAGTTATTATTTTATGAAGAAACTTGAATGAAAAAATACGCATGACACTACAACCTTTGAGGGAAAAACCACTTTAATTCTTAAAATGCTGAAATGATTGATTGACACCAGAATTTAAAAACAAATTTGTTTCAAAATATTTAAAAGCGTTTCTTCACGTATTTACATATTTGAGAAAAATAAAATTGCTATTTCAAATTACTGGCGTCAATGTGGCGTTTTGCAATTAAAATTAAGTGGGATAAATTTTATCCCACCTCCTTTAAGGTTTTAAAGGGTTAAAAAAGCCTTTTTGGAGTTAGTCAATCTAAAACGCATATTACATGTAGAAAATTCATTAAAGTTTTCAATTAAAAAAAAATGGTTTTTATCTTTGCTATCTAACCCGGGAAGCCCGGGTTCAATCTACTAGTGTTGTTAAAAGGAAATTTAATACGAATGAGCAATTGAAAAATGTAATTTTTTGGAATTTCAAATATAATTTGACATGTTCGGCTTTAAATCTTATCTTTATGATTAAAAACATTTTAATTTTAAAATAATTTCATACTTTATAATTTAATCTATTTTTATTTTGATCAAAATGTGTTATGTCACATTTCTTCTTGCCCCCTTATCATAAACAGTCACAATTTCATGAACCCTCCATCCTTCAAATGTGACGTCATTTGTGGACAACCCCTAGTATTAAATTAAGAGATCTATAATATATCCAACCTTTAATAAATGCATAAACTAATTAAGGGATTGGCAACAAGCACAATGGAAGAAGGGATGAAGGTATCATTGAATGGACATACGGGCACTAAGAAAGCAGATATCAAATGCGTGGGATTATATGTATACTAGTTCAGAACAAATCTGACAAAAATAAAAGAAAGGAAGTTATTTTAAGGCAGATCCTTGAAATAACTTCCTTTCTTTCATTTTTGTTTATGAGAAAGTAAGTGAAAACGAAAAATCGGAATTCTAGTTAGTTTGAATTACAAATAAATGAAAATTTTCACATTCTGCTTTTGAAAATTTTTTGATTTCATGTTTAGTCATTTAGTAGGATTTCATCGAATTAAACGAAAATTCGATTTATACGATTTCGAATTAATGAGTGCCGACTGTATATGCATAAGGATCCTGTAATACATCATTTGCTAAATCGTCTATTGGTAACTGCATAGCGTACTCTAAATTATCTAATCAATTTTTTAAGTATTATATTTTTGTTTAATAATGGTCGTTTGTCGTTTTACATAGTTGTTATTCCTGACATACATCTTTGATATACGTTTAAAATTTATTTTTCTGTTAGTTTTCATGTATTCACACCTTGTTATGGTTCATTTGAGTAACAATTATCTTTGCAAATTTCGACGCATACACAAAAGTATTTTACGGACAAATTGCGCTTGTTTATTTTAGACCCTGGGTATCACTTATGTTGTGATTGGAACATCGATATCAAAATCTTACAAAAAAGAACACATTCACCAATTTCCATATTATAGTATTTTACAAACAAAACATTTTGCTTTGCTCAATTTAAAGTAAATAACGACGAAAACTTTAAATAAATAATAGCAAAATACTTTATTACATCAATTTAAAATTATTATAGCTAAAATTAAGCAGGAACAAAATTCTTTCAATTGTAACAGAGAAAGAAAATATCTTGTTACATTGTTAAAGAAATTTTTTCATTTCACAAACAATGAATTTCTCTTGATATGACTATGTACATTTAAATTCAAATTTGACGTAAAAAATCTTCACTTCAAACGCAGTAAAGAAAAACAAGTAGGAAATTGCACGTGAAGCGTAGCAAATGAGGTGCGTTCGTACGATAACAGTTTTAAAAATATCACTCTCATATAGGAATCTCCTAAAATTGTAAATAATTACAATTAAAACGCTCATCAAACATTGTTCTCCCTATACCATTATGCAATGGAATACTTTTGTGTGGCCTTGTAAATCAACAACAAATATTCTTTGCAAAACAGATTATACAAAATGTATACCATAATATTTATTTTATAGATGCATATCAATTTTATTTCGTTCGAATGAGTGTAACACTATTAAAATGCATTTGAAACTTTTCCCCCATTAACCGTAATGTAACGGAATAGTTTTGATTGTCCCTGTAACTGAACTATTCATCCGATTTTGATAAAATTTGAAATTACTCGACATAATTATTACATAATTATGTATTTTAAATTCCAAACGTATAAAATACATTTGAAACTTTTCCCCCATTGACCATAATGTAATTGAATACTTTTGATTGCCCCTGTAATTGATCTATACACACGATTATCAAAAAATTTGAAATAACTCGACAAAATTATGTAATAATTATGTTTTTTAAATTTCAAACAATTAAAATGCATTTGAAACTTTTTTCCCTATTGGCCGTAATGAAATGGAATACTTTTGATTGCCTCTGTAATTGATCTATCCATCCGATTTTCATAAAAATTGAAATGACTCGACAAAATTACGTAATAATTATGTATTTTAAATTTCAAACGATTCGGTTGGATAGTTTTTGCGTTGTTATATGCGGACAGACAGACGGACGGACTGAACGACCACTACAGGTGCTACGTATTTACATAATTACGAACGCACCTAAAAACTAAAGAGAACTGCATGCCAAGTCTGTTACGGAAGTCTTGAGCTTTTGAGTCGATATGATGATGCATATTTAAAGCAGGTTCATCAGATTACTTTTTGTGGTGCTACTTGGTTATCCCGTCGACCATTTTTCAAAATTATAAAAATCTCCAAACGAATAGCCAAGTTATAGATGTTGACATAATTTTTATTTTAAATAATAGAAAAACGAATAAATTACTAAAGCATGAATAAAAATACATATAAAAGGTGGAATTAAAAATATCTTGATGTCATTTTAAACACGTGTATTATTGTCCATTATTGACATTCAGTCTTATAATTTGGCGATTGTTTTTGGATCGACGGGATAACCAAGTAGTAACCTTTTTGTTAAAAACTAAGGCTTTCGTTTTTAACAAAAGCCTTAGTTTGGCCTTTGATTATTTTTGGATCGACGGGATAACCAAGTAGTAACCTTTTTGTTAAAAACTAAGGCTTTCGTTTTTAACAAAAGCCTTAGTTAGCCCTATTTTTGGATCGACGGGATAACCAAGTAGTAACCTTTTTGTTAAAAACTAAGGCTTTCGTTTTTAACAAAAGACGGGATAAACAAGTAGTAACCTTTTTGTTAAAAACTAAGGCTTTTGTGTAGTGTGAACATGCAGGTAGATCTGATGTGAATTTCTTTTCTGCGAAAATCCAGTTGCACATCTCACTTTTTCCTATGTGAATTTACATTTTGGTCATCCGAACTAATTTTTGAGAAAACTTCCTCTTGAACATTTCTAGACAACAAGTTCCTACTTCTTGCGAAAACACAGGGGAATATCCAAATGAGATTTGTGAGAACATCAATTGCACGTCACTTTACAATAGCAAGGCCTCACTTTAACAAAGTGCTTGCAAGTGGGTATTCAAATGAGATTATTGAGAAAACAACTGCGCGTATCAGATGAAAAAAAAAGTTTTTCTTTAGTGTAAAATTGCAGATCGATATTCAACCGACATTTTTGAGAAAAGCCTTTCTTGCACACTTCAAAAATGAAAGGTTTGTCTTCCGTCCAGTGGGATTTCGAAGTAAACTTTTTAGTACATACCTCACAGGAGAAATGTTTCCCTTTAGTAATAATTCGCAGGAGTACATTTAATGCAAATTACATCTAGAAAACTTTTCCTTGTACAACTCAAAAGAGAAAAGTTTGCTTTTTGCATGAAGTCACATATGGACATTCAAATGATATTTATCTCTAAATCCTTCATTGTAGACCTCACTCAAAAAAAGTTTTTCTTTAGTATGACACAGTAGGTGTTTATTCAAATGAGGTTTATGAGAAAAGGCTTTGTTACACATTTCACAGGAGAAAGGTTTCTCTTTAGTATGTACTCGCAAGTGCGTATTTAAATGAGTTTTTTGAAAAAACGTTTTTTTGCATATTTCACAAGAGAAAGGTTTCTCTTTAGTATGGACTCGCATGTGAACATTTAAATTAGATTTTTCAGAAAAGCTTTTCTGGCACACCTCACAAGAGAAAGGTTGCTCTTTAGTATGTGTCCGCAAGTGCATACCTAAAGAAGATTTACGCGAAAACGTTTTCTTGCATATTTCACAAGAGAAAGATTTTTCTTTAGTATGTACTCGTATGTGCCTATTTAAATTAACTCTTTCAGAAAACGCTTTCTTGCATACTTCACAAGAGAAAGGTTTCTCTTTAGTATGTACTCGCAAGTGCGTATTTAAATGAGTTTTTTGAAAAAACGTTTTCTTGCATATTTCACAAGAGAAAGGTTTCTCTTTAGTATGGATTCGCATGTGAACATTTAAATTAGATTTTTCAGAAAAGCCTTTATGGCACACCTCACAAGAGAAAGGTTGCTCTTTAGTATGTGTCCGCAAGTGCATACCTAAAGAAGATTTACGCGAAAACGTTTTCTCGCATATTTTACAAGAGAAAGATTTCTCTTTAGTATGTACTCGCAAGTGCGTATTAAAATGAGTTTTTTGAAAAAACGTTTTCTTGCATATTTCACAACAGAAAGGTTTATCTATAGTATGTATTCGCATGTGAACATTTAAATTAGATTTTTCAGAAAAGCCTTCCTGGCACACCTCACAAGAGAAAGGTTTCTCTTTAGTATGTGTCCGCAAGTGCATATCTAAAGAACATTTATGCGAAAACGTTTTCTTGCATACTTCACAAGAGAAAGATTTCTCTTTAGTATGCACTCGCATGTGCCTATTTAAATTAACTATTTCAGAAAACGCTTTCTTGCATACTTCACAAGAGAAAGGTTTCTCTTTAGTATGTACTCGCAAGTGCGTATTTAAATGAGTTTTTTGAATAAACGTTTTCTTGCATATTTCACAAGAGAAAGGTTTCTCTTTAGTATGGATTCGCAAGTGTATATCCAATGAAGATTTATGCGAAAACATTTTGTTGCAAACCTCGCAAGAGAAAGGTTTCTCTTTAGTATGAATTCTTAGGTGGACATACAAATTACATTTCTGGGAAAACAGTTTGTTGCATAGTTCACACATGAATAACTTCTTTTTTGTGTGAACATGACACTTCTCAAAATTAGACATCACAAAAAGTCATTTTTATACACTTCACAAGCGAAGGACTTTTTCTGTCAAAGAAAATGAATATGTTTGTTTAAATTAGATTTGTTATAATATCTTCTACCGCATATTTCACAAATGGAATAGTTTCTCCTTACTTCCAATACGATGGTTTAATATTAAACTAGATTTCTTTTTAAATGTTTTACTAAAAGACTCGCTAGTGAAGTTCATTAAAGACTAAGCTGCAAAGTTAAATGAGGTTTCTGAAAAACATATTTTTTTTACATCACACAAATAGATGAGGTTTTTGACCATTATAAATAGTTGTATTTCTTCTTACACTGAAATAAAAAATATAGAGATAATGGAGGTTTTCTGTGGATAAACCCAGAACTGAACAAGAATGACTTAGTTATATCTATTTATGCTTAAATTGCTTCTCTTTCCTCCAGAAATCGAGTCAATTTTATGGAAATCGCCACATTTTAAATTCAGAGGTTTTTGCAAAAAGGGTATTCAGATGACATTCAAAAGGCTTTTTTATATAGAGTATTCGAAATAAATAAAAAAATTTTAATAATTTTATATAAAAATTTTTTTTGATTCTTTCATGGTTATTAAAGATATAATCTTTCAAAAATATAGAAAAATTCTAAACATATTAAAATTTCACCATCGTAACAAAGTTGACATTTTCTTAATAATAAATTAATTTCAAGCACTTGATAGTGCTGTAAAAATTGTTGTCTAATATTCCTAATCTAATCCAATCTGAGAGTCCGTGGAAGAAAAAAAATAGTTTTACTGTTTCAAACTAATCCAGAAGTTTTAGAAAATCCTCACAGAACCAGTTTATTATGCCAGTACATAGAAAATGCGGAAAAAGGAGTCCATAATCTTCAAACGCAATTTGTCTTTTGAAGTATCTTCATGGTATGGCAAGACTGATCTTCTCAAACAACTGCATCTGCAATATAAATAAAACACTAAATTAAAAATAAAAATAAGTGACAAATATTTAGTACATTTTATTCTAATTGCTAATAATGTAGCATAAATTGTTTTATATGAAGATGTTTTTTTTAAATATTAGGAGGGGACTAAGAATAAACTACTTCAAAATTTTTGTGTTTAATAGTTTTTTTCCTTTTTTATACACAAAAATTAAAAATGTGGCGTTATGAATAAGTTTCCTTATTCGATATTGTAAAGATTCTGAAAATAAATGTTGATTCAGATTAAGCTTTGAGTTTAGTGTCCTTTACTGTCACATCTAGAAGCAAAGACATACCATATGCACAAGTATTAAAGAGGGAAATGAACATGGTATTATGATATGTAATCTGGATAAGCTTAAAGAGGTAATTTCAAGAGAATTTATCAGTTACGTGTTTTATTATTAAACTTTTTTTTTCAAAATTATGCAATTTCAGGCTGAACTTTATTTGAAATAAAACATCATCACTTTAAGGAATCCTCCGGTGAAGGAAGCGAAAAATTTTTAAGAACAAAATTCTGGAACAGTTTTGACAATGCATAGATGTGAAATGTGACAATGATATTGAATTTACAATGCACATATATGAACTATTGGATTATATAATTTTTTATGAGAACGGACGTAATGTTTTGTAAAAAATTATTTCTAAAGTAAATATACAAAAATCAATATAAGAAGTTTTAAAACAGAAATCAGTATGTCATTTTTTAATATAAAATGAAAAAAGTAACGTCAACACTTTGATGTTTTTTATTACGAAAATAATACCTGAAAGTATGATTTAATTCATATAAAATATCAAAAAAAATTTTTATATTAAACTATATAAAAATAAGAATAAAAATGTATGAAAAAAAGCATGTAAATTAAGACTTTAGAACATAAATAATAAATATATATCAGACCACTGACAAAGAACAGCTTGTACTATTCAAGAGGAGAGAGAAATTCCCAGATACACTAAATTAAAACGGAATAATATAAAATGTATAGCAATCAAGTCAGCTACAGTAGACTCTCTCAAATCCGCACATAATTTACAGATGTAAACAATGAAACATTCATTTCAGATTTAGTGAAAAAATTTAACATTTTTACTTTTAAATCAATTTCATGTATATTTTAATTTGTAATTTTCATTGGTATTGCTAAATTTATGTATTTTCATGAAGGAAGAATAAGTTTATTTTGGAAAAAATTAAGATATTGCTGATATCATTAGTAATCACAATCTTTTTACCAAATATATTTATGTATTAATCAAAATTTTTTGGTAATCAAGTCTGAGTAAACCTAAAATAAAACTTCCTTATTTTATGATTTTGATGTAAATTAGTAATGCATTTTTCAAAAGCAAATTTTATATGAAAAACACATATCTTTATAGCAGACATTTAATCATACATTATTGATTATTAACTTGACCTTTTCTTTTAATATTTTAATCATGTTAAAAATTACCTAAATTTTTATTATTTTAGTTTATTATTAATTTTAATACTTTATTATATTGCAAGCCCTCATAATAGTTTCGATATCATTGCTAATTACATGCAGATTACTGTTTAAAAAATGTAAACAAACCAACGACCAGAAATCCGCAAAACCTCTGGTCCCAAGCTGTGTGGGTTTGAGTGAGTATACTGTATATACAATGTAACCTCTGAATAAAAGTTGCCCGTGGGACCGGTTAAAACTGACCGCTCTTCACAGGTTTAATTTTTAAGAAATCAAAAGTACATATATTTAAATAGAAATGCCGTCTTTTTAATTATTCCCCAATGTTTCAATACGTTAAAAAATTTATATATATATATATATACAGGGTGTTTCGCTACCAGACCGACAAACTTTGAGGGGACATAAAGGCAAACACTATTAAATAGGAAACCATGGGGCGCAAACGTCTTCTGTAGGAGCTAGGGGACATTAAAGTTTAAGGCCCAAAAATTCAAACACTGATAAAAAAAAAAAGAAAAAAGGGTCGATTTGTTTGCGGTGTTCTCTAAAATTATTCTTTATATTATGATTTTTAATTTTTTTTAATTTTAAAGCTTAAGTTCAAAAATTGTTGATAGAGGGCACTTTAGAGTAACGAACAAATACTTTTTGCCGTTCTTTTGTGCATGGGGTTGAAATTATTCTAAAGTTTAGGTTTCAACTTAAATTTTTAGCCCAAAATCGGAAACATGGAGATCGGTTAACTAGCGAAAATTTAACTGTGAGCCGAAGATTAAATCAATCAATCTCTGTCAATTAAAGACTTAGCAGCTCGTATTTCTGTAGCTTCCGGAAATCTATCAAAGATTCCAGGAATCTTTCAAAGCGTGAGAAATTACATGCGACACCGCTGTCAAGTATGTCGAATTACTTCTGGTCGTAATTTCGAACATCTTTTCTAGTAAAACATTTAAATAAACTGTTTTATGTCATATTAATGTGTTGCTGTTTCTCTGCTTGTTTCTGTTGTTTTTTTCTCTGTCTCCTTTAACCATAACTCGCAAAAATACCTTTCCAACGTTACATTTCTTCGTGATTCCGTGTCGCTTTTGCATCCCTAACACTTCCTGGAAGTATGGTAGTCTGGTAGTAAAACACCCAGGAGAAATGCCATTGAAATGTCGGAGATGTGTCGGAAGCGCCCTCTATGAGAAAATGAGGACACCACAGCTGTACGTCATTTTGAATAAAATAATTACCAAGGGAATGACCTACACGCAAACCTCAACAAAATCGATTAGTTTGTCCAATGTTTTTGAGCGTTTAAAATCTCCCCCTCGGTTCACAGTTAAATTTGCGCTAGTTAACCGATCACCATGTGTCCTATTTTGGGCTTAAAATTTAAGTTAAAGTCTAAACTTTAGAATAATTTCAACCCCATGCACAAAAGAGCGGCAAAAAGTATTTGTTCCTTACTCTAAAGTCTAAAGCGCCCTCTGTCGGCAATTTTCGAACTTAACCTTTAAAATTAAAAAAATTAAAAATCGTGATATAAAGAATGATTTTAGAGAAAACCGCAAACAAATCGACCCTTTTTTCTAATTTTTATCAGTGTCTGAATTTTTGGACCTTAAACTTTAATGGCCCCTAGCTCCTACAGAAGACTTTTGCGCCCCATGGTTTCCTATTTAATAATGTTTGTCTTTATGTCTACTATCACCCCTCAAATTTTGTCGGTCTGGTAGCGAAAAACCCTGTGTGTGTGTATATATATATATATATATATACAGGGTGTCCCTAAACAAATGGTATATACGCTAGGGGGTGATAGAACACATCAAGACGAGTAACAGTAAATGGGTAACCAAGGGTCCCAAACGTTTTCCAAAGGAGATAGCCACCATTAAAGTTTGGGGTCCAAAATTTCAAATACACATAAAAAACGGAAAAATTGGTCGATTGATTTGCGGTTTTCACTAAAATTATTCTTTATGTTGGCATTTTCTTGAAAATAAATTACAAAGATAAATTTCAAAAAATGCCTATAGAGGGCGCTTTAGACTTTGAAGTAATGCAAAACTATTTTTTGCCGTGATTTTTTGCATCTCATTAAATGGTTTCGCAAGCTTAGACTTAAACTTAAATTTTGAGCTCGAAATCTGAATAGTTGGAAGCGGTTAAGTAGCACAAACTTAACTGTGTTCAGAGGGTTTTAATTTCAAATGATTATAAAAAACGGAAAAATTGGTCGATTGATTTGCGGTTTTCACTAAAACTATTCTTTATGTCGGTATTTTATTGAAAATGAATTATAAAGATAAATTTTAAAAAATGCCGATAGAGGTCGCTTTAAATTTTGGAGTAAAGAACAACTACTTTTTATGTTATTTTTTGCATCTGATTAAATGTTTTCGTAAACTTAGACTTAAACTTAAATTTTGAGCTCAAAATCAGAATAGTTGGGAGTGGCTAAATAGCACAAACTGAACTGTGTTCAGAGGGTTCAAATTTCAAATGATAATAAAAAACGGAAAAATTGGTCGATTCGTTTGCGGTTTAAAATAAAACTATTCTTTAAGTCAGTATCTTCTTAAAAATGAATTTTAAAGATAAATTTAAAAAAAATCCGTTAGAGGGCACCTTAAACTTCAGAGTAACCAACAACAAATTTAAACCGTTATTTTTTGTATCTAATTAAATGCTTTTCAAAACTTGTTAAATGTTTTCGAAATCTTAGATTTAAACTTAAAGTTTGAACTCAAATTCTGAATCGTTGGGAGGGGTTAAGAAGCGCAAACTGAAGTGTGTTCAGGAGTTGAAATTTACCCCCCCCCCCCTCAAACACAGTTCACTTTTGCGCTATTTAAACACTCACAACGACTCAGAATTTGATCTCAAAATTTAAATCTAAGCATTTGAAAGCATTTAATGAGATTTAAAAAAATAATGGTTAAAAATAGTTGTACGCTACTCCAATGTCTAAGGCGCCCTCTGTCGACATTTTGTAAAATTTATCTTTAAAATTTATTTTCAAGAAAACACTGATTTAAAAAGTAGTTTTAGCAAAAACGGCAAACGAATCGACTAATTTTTCCGTTTTTTTTAATAGTTTTCCGTTTCGTTTGAAATTTAAACCCTCTGAACATAGTTCAGTTTGTGCTGCTTAACCACTCCCAACTATTCAGATTTTGAGCTCAAAATTTAAGTTTAAATCCAAGCCTACGAAACCAGTTAATGAGATGCACAAAATAATGGCAAAAAATAGTATTAGGATGGATTATTTCGTTAATCCAAAGTCTAAAGCGCCCTCTATCGGCATTTTTTTAAATTTATCTATATAATTCATTTTCAATAAAATCCCGACATAAAGAATAGTTTTAGTGAAAACCGCAAATCAATCGACGAATTTTTCCGTTTTTTACAATCATTTGAAATTTAAACTCTCTGAATACAGTTAAGTTTGTGCTACTTAACCGCTTCCAACTATTCAGATTTTGAGCTCAAAATTTAAGTTTAAGTATAAGCTTACGAAACCATTTAATGAGATGCAAAAAATCACGATAAAAAATAGTTTTGCATTACTTCAAAGTCTAAAGCGCCCTCTATCGGCATTTTTCGAAATTTATCTTTATAATTTATTTTCAAGAAAATACCAACATAAAGAATAATTTTAGTGAAAACCGCAAATCAATCGACCAATTTTTCCGTTTTTTATGTGTATTTGAAATTTTGACCCCAAACTTTAATGACGGCTATCTCCTTTGGAAAATGTTTGGGACTCTTGTTTACCTATTTACTATTACTCGTCTTGATGTGTTCTATCACCCCCTAACGTATATACCATTTGTTTAGGGACACCCTGTATATATATATATATATATATATATATATATATATATATTGCTGCAAATATATTTTTCTAAAGAAATAACAATATGAGTTGTTTTGCTAAACATTTGATCATTATTATGATTTAATGCAAATTTTTTAATTTTACGAAGGTTCGACAAAACTTCGTTATGTATTTTCAAAAAAAGAAATGCAAGAGATTATGGAATCGTACAAATTATTTCAAATTCTCTTACATTTTCCCTTCTTATCTCTTTCTCTCTCTCCTATCTTCCATTATTTGTTGCACGGAATCAAATGTGGAAGTAACTGCCGGCATTTTTTTGGTCCAGCCTTGCATTGGTCCAGTCTGCATGTTAGTGATTCGTTTAAAAATCACTACGATTTTCACTCGCAATCCGACGATGAATTTTAATATGAAAATTACACACTAAGTAGCAGGAACATGTAAGAACTCTACTATCAAATTATCAGAAGGATCCCAAATAAGCAAGGCCTGATTACAGGCCAGGTAAACAAGGCTGTGGCCTTGGGCCCACTGCTATAAAATCCCAAATTTAATGAAATTTAGAAAAAATTTCTTAATATTGCATTTTTGTATTTATTTTCTCAAAAGCAAAATTGCTTTGGTTAAATTAGCAAGCACATGATAATATAATGATACCTTTTGAATATTCTTGGGGGGAGGGGCAGCTAATATTTTGATGCGAGGGGGCCCTAAAAAGGTACTGGGCTTTGGGCCTCATATAACCTTAATCGGCCTCTGCAAATAAGACAGACTGCATAAATGTTGAACAGGAAATTATCAGTATGTAATACTTTTTTTCATATCAAAACGATGAATTTAAATACGATAATAACGCCCGAAGTATCAGGAACATGTAAGATCTCTACTCTCCAATTATAACAAATAGCCGAAATAAGTCAGACAGCAGAAATGTTGAACAAAAAATGGCCAATGTGTATCACTTTTGTTCAGAAGTTTCCAGAAAACTGGAATTTCAAAAAGAGGTTCATGTTTACAGAATCCATTTTTTCGTTATTCCAAAATAGAAATGCTTTTTTACCCTCCTCCCTCCAAACGAAAATTTCGCGGCGATTTCTACGACTAACGGGAAATTTTAAAGACCACGTATAAAAAATATTGAAAAGGTTACAGAATATCACATTGTTCGTTTAACTGATTATTTGTTTATTGTTTTTCTGTTACACTTAACGAAATTCTTTCTGCGCACTTTGCCCTTCTTGTGTCTTGGGAATTTACAACATCTTGAGGCAGAAGTGATTATTACACAAGGTTCATACTTTCTTTCAATCATAAATTTCAAGCACCATTCCAGAAATTTTATAAATGAAAATTTTAATGTTTCAAAACAATATATTCCAAAAGTATCAAGATAATAAAAAATATTTTTCATTTTCACACGTTTTCATGAAATACCAAACATAACATAAAGTAGCAAAATCAAAATTGTAAAGTGTTATGAAATAATGTCCGAAAAATAAAGAAAATTTTTTTGTAGTCATTTGAAAATTATTTGTGCCAACACTCGCTCAAATTTCATACTTCTGCATGGAAGGCTGCACCAAAGATGCAAATTATGTGGGAAAATGCAACTAAACAATTAATTTTTAATTTTTAAAAAAGATACTAACGACGTACATGTGTAATTGTTAAGATTCAGATTTTTTTTTAAACACAAGAGATAAATGAATGTAAATCTTCAATGATTTCAATGCCTCTTTTTTAGCTGGTATGTTGCAAAAACTTCAAGGCACTTTGACTGTTGATGATATATTAGAATAATCTTGATGTCTTGCTGGACAATATTTGAACCCTTTAAGTGTTGTTTTAAAAAATTATTTTATCCCATCTGACCCTAGCTATAAATTCAATGCTAAATTTAACCAATCATTTACTATAGCGAAAAGTACAATCTAACTGTAAAAAAAATAATAACAAGATTTAATAAATTTAAACAACGTGTTATATGGAGATGTTGAATTTAGCTTATAAGAGGTGATATAAAAAAGCGTTTTGATAAACCATCATTATTTGTCGTTGGTTTATGAAAAGATGTGAGCCAAATAAATAAAGGGAAAACTAATTTCTATTTATTAAAATTAATTTTCATAGATAGACAGTCGGTAATAAATAGCATTTAATTAGAAATGATTTGATAATTTAATATACAATATATTTTTAATGATCATATTAATATAGCATATTAATTTATTACTTACGGGCAATTTTTAATTTAAAATAAAAAAAATATATATTTTACTATTTTTTAGATGTTTTTTACAGAAATTTTGAATCTTTCTTTTAAATTTTAATGCTAAAAAGATTGGTAGATTTTTTGATATTTTTATAGAATGTAAAATATTTTTTAATCTTTTCAATAATCATTACGGTTAAATAAATTAAGAAACGTTGATGTTGCATATGAAATGAATATAAAGTTGAATTAACGTTTGAACTGTATTTTTTCTTTCAATGATAATCATATGTCCATTATGAAATACATATTTTTAATGAGCTATTTCAAAAATTATTTTGATGATTCAAATATTTGTAGGTCCTTTTAAAAATATATATTCAAAAAGATTTTCTTTAAAGAAATTTAGGCTATTTTTGACATTTTTTTTTAAATTTTAAAGATATGTCCGGGATACATTAAAAAAATTATTTATTGAATTAAAATTTTGAATTTTTTTGAGATTATTAAACATGTTATTCGCAAACAAAATCGCAAGATAAAACTTATCAGAATTTTTTTATTTAAAATTTAAACTTCATTTAAAAAGTGGGGTACTTTAAAACTATTATAACTTACAATATTATTTGTAGAATTTCAG
Organism: Maratus speculifer; assembly: GCA_964019185.1. Taxonomy (NCBI): domain Eukaryota; kingdom Metazoa; phylum Arthropoda; class Arachnida; order Araneae; family Salticidae; genus Maratus; species Maratus speculifer. The sequence goes on along the minus strand of CAXHSM010001350.1, from coordinate 3,273,568 downwards.
TATTTTTTAACAGCAAAATAAGCAGAAACACCAACATTTTAATTTTGATTCAACCTTTTTAGAAATATTACTATTTTTAATTAAAAATATTAGCAAGAGTTTTAAAAATGGTGTAATCTATTTCTAAAAATTATATTTTCAAAAGTAAATATTTTTTTCCCAATTTGGAGAATCAAAATTTAAACAAAATAATCAAAAAGTCATATTCCAACTTTAAAGCTTTTATCTCTAACGGCTCTTGAGTTAATAACAATTTAAATCTGAAAAACTGTAAAAAAAAAAAAAAAGAAAGAAAGAAAATGGATAAAAGCGCATTATCACAAAAAAGTCCATGACAATCACCGTTTAAAAACTAGATTTTGAAAACAAAACAAAAAGGGGCAATTTAAAACTATTATAACTCAAAATATTATTTTAGAATTTCAGTTTTTTTAGTTAAATAAGCAGAAACACCAGAAACTTTTTTTTAAATATTAACTTTAAAAAAATTAAAAATATTTAAAGTAAAAGTTTGAAAAAAAAGTGATGTAACTTATTTCTAAAAATCCTATTTTCAAAAGTAAATAAATTTTTTTTCGAATTTGCTGAGTCAAAATTTAAATAAAAGAATCAAAAAAGACATATTCCAAGTTTAAAGCATTTATCTTTAAAGACTCTTGAGTTAATAACAATTTAAATCTGTGAAATATTTAAAAAAATCATCATGAAGAAAAACGCATTACAAAAAAAAGTCCTTCCGGCAATGCCGGGAGGAAGAGGTAGCTTTCATATACTTAGTTATTTATTTTAAATTAAGTTATATTATTCAAACATACGAAGCTCAAATTTGTGGAACACGATTTTATAAGACTGAATGCTAGTTTTCGTCAAAACTGAATATTAATAGAGATATTTAGAAACTAGTCATATTTTATTCGACCTGGTTTCATTTTCAGCGATTTATAGAGTCGCCAAATTCCACGATATCATGAAGTGTATTCCATTTCAAAGCAACATGATGGATAAAACAAACCAATGAGCTTGGTCGAAATCTTAATTCATGTGCACATGCCACTCATACCGAAATCGATTAATATATACGAGTGCTGTCGCGGGCAAACTGATTTTTTTTAAATTTCACCCACAATAGAAATTCAAACTGCTATATCTCAGGCGTTTTTTAAAATAACGACAAAGGAAAAATTACTCCGGAATCCATTATTAAGATAAATACTTTAGAAAGAACTTTTTTCAATTTCTAATTTTTTGTTTATACATGATTATACATTTAAAAGATTTTTCAGAAACTTAAATGGTCGCCATTTTGAAACAAGATGACGGATGAAGTTGGACAGTGAACTCGGTCAAGACATTGATATGTACTATGTACACACGGAGTTATATCCAAATCAGCTTATAAATATGCGTATTAACGCGTGACAAATTTCAGACCGTTTCAAAATATTAACCACACTAGAAATTGAAAGTGCTATAACTCAGCCATTTTTTAAGATATAGATGAAACAAAAAATGCTTTGGAATCTTTGTATGAAGGTTAAACATACAAAAGAAAAATCTTTTTTAATTTTTTATTTATTGCCCTTAATTTTAAAATTTAATTAAAAAAAATATTCCGTCATTTTGAAACAAGATGGCGGATGGAATTGGCCACCAAACTCGGTCCAGACATCGGTATGTACTATGTACACACCAGTTTAATCGAAATTGGTTTATAAATACGCGTGTTATCACGTGACGAAAATCAGATAATTTTAAAATGTGAGCAACACTAGAAATTAAAAGTGCTGTAACTCAGTCATTTTTTTTAAGATACAAACAAAACAAAAAATGCTCTGGAATCTTTGTATCAAGCTTAAATGCATAAAAGAAATATCTTTTTCAATTTCTCACTTTTTTTACCTAATTTTAAATTTTAAATTTCTTTTAAATTTAAATTACCGCCATTTTGAAACAAGATCGCGGATGGAACTGGCTAACGAACTCTGTCAAGGCCTCATTATTTACTATGTACATACCAAGTTACATCCAAATTGATTCATAAATACGCTTGTTTTCACGTGACAAAAATCAGATCGTTTCAAAATATCAACCATAAGAAAAATTCAAAGTGCAATAACTCAATTATTTTTTAAGATATAGACAAAATAAAAAGTGTTCTGGAATCGTTGTTTTAAGTTCTAACACATAAAAGAAAAATATTTTCAAACTTTTAATTTTTTCGCATTTAATTTTAAATTTTAAATAAAAAAAATTAAATAGCCGCCATTTTGAAACAAGATGGCGGATGATGCTGGCTAACGAACTCAGTCGAGACATTTGTATGTACTATGTACATACCAAGTTTCATTCAAATCTATTCATAAATACACGTGTTATCACGTGACAAAAATCTGATCGTTTCAAAATATCAACCATAAGAAAAATTCTAAGTGCAATAACTCAATTATTTTTTAAGATATAGACAAAATAAAAAGTGTTCTGGAATCGTTGTTTTAAGTTCTAACACATAAAAGAAAAATATTTTTCAACTTTTAATTTTTTCGCATTTAATTTTAAATTCTAAATAAAAAAAATAAATAGCCGCCATTTTGAAACAAGAGGGCGGATGATGCTGGCTAACGAACTCGGTCGAGACATTTGTATGTACTATGTACATACCAAGTTTCATTCAAATCGATTCATAAATACACGTGTTATCACGTGACAAAAATCTGATCGTTTCAAAATGTCGACCATAAGAAAATTTCAAAGTGCTATAACTCAATCATTTTTTAAGATATAGACAAAATGAAAAGTGTTCTGGAATCGTTATTTTAAGTTCTAACACATAAAAGAAAGATATTTTTCAACTTTTAATTTTTTTGCATTTAATTTTTAATTTTAAATTTTTTTAAATTTAAATAGCCGCCATTTAGAAACAAGATGGCGGATGATGCTGGCTAACGAACTCGATCAAGAAATGTGTATGTACTATGTACATACAAAGTTTCATTCAAATCGATTCATAAATACGCGTGTTATCACGTGGCAAAAATCTGATCGTTTCAAAATGTCAACTATAAGAAAAATTCAAAGTGCTATAACTCAATCATTTTTTAAGATATAGACAAAATAATCGCTGTTAGAATTTTATAGGAAATATGTCAAATATATATCTTTGTTAAATAATTTTATTTATCCCATAGGATTTTTTATTCATAACGCATATAATTCAGTCAAGATTATGATTGAATTATAATGACAGTTACACATAGTGACAGTTACTTATGACAGTTCATAATAAGTCAAGTGCTGACTCAAGACTGACTTATATTATGAAACAAACAATATGCCTTTATGAGTAAACTTCATTTAACCATACACTTTTCATATGCCCTTTAAAAGCTGCAAACTTAAAAGTAATCTAGAAACTTAAATTGAAACCGCAAAAGTGTTTCAAATATTTTTAAATTAGTTTTTATATAACAGATGACTATTTACAAAAATCAATTTGAGAATAAATGCTACAAGCAATTATATGATTTACTATATTTTATTTTATATTTTATTACTTCATGCTATGGTATAGTTTATAGTTACAAAAAATCAATGTACTATAAACTTTGAAGAGGTATAATATATTTTAAGATTTTACTATGCACCATGCTTTGAAATATTATACAATTTATGGTACAAACAATTACCGTATGATTAACATACATCATGCTATGAAACACCATTGAATCTGTGGTAAATTTAATTTCCCTGTAATTTTACCATGAACGTTGCTTTGGAATACCGTATCATGAATAGTACATATCATCATCCTATCACTTTATCATACACGTTGATCTGGAATGCCATATTAATACAATATATTTACATATAATGGTATAAAATTTTTATGATTTTCCATGTTTCCAAAAAAATCCTATGATAATTTTTGCCAAGGGCAATCACAGAAACAGAAAGCCCTCAGTAAGAAAAAAAAGTGTGAAAATCAAATCATACGTTAAAAAGTTTTGCGTGAACAGTGATTTTCTTTTTGATGCCCTTTTCATAAAAATACAGTAGACTCCCTTGATTCCACGACTCCCAAAATCCGCACATAATTTTCAGATGTAAATGATGGAACTTTCAGTTTAGATATAGGAACAAAATTTGACTGTTTTAATGTTATATCAATTACATGTATATTTTAATTTGTAATTTTCGTTAATATTATTGAGTTCATGCTTTTTCATGACAGATTAATAAATTTATTTCTGAAAAAATTCAAGATATTTCTTCATTCAAACATTCATTACAATTTTGATTGCATTATTAATTGCATGCAAAATAATTTTAAAAAATGTAAACAAAGCAATGATCAGAAATTCACAAAATTCTAAAACCTGCACAATCTTTGGTCCCAAGATGTATGGATATGAGACCTAAACTGTACCGTGTTCCAACAAAATTGACTCCAGTTGTTGGATACTAGGGAGATACTAGGAATATGTCGTGAAATGCTGTCTGTGTTATCCGGTTAAGTTAACAAATAAAATTTCTAAACTATCACAATGCAAAATGTGTAATTTATTAAAATCCAACCTCTAATGGGAAAATTTGTAACTTTTTTTTAAACTTAAACAAATTTCCATCCCTTTATTATAACTTATACAAAATTTCACAACTTTATGTAAAAAAATTCTGTCTACAGGCTAATTTAAAATAGGGTAGTTTCATTATGGACACTGCATGTTTTTATTGGTTATATTATGTTTTCGGGCATGCAATTGCTTACCGCCCAATCCAAAGTTGCGGGTGTGACATTTACACAACTTACATTAGTCACCAGCAAAAATATTTTTGAGCATTGGTTTCAATTTGTATGAATTTCAATGTAGACCACTTACATATACATTTATCCAAAACTGAAAATTGTTCGATGTATCATTTATTTATAAAAAAAAATAATTTCTACCTGTTGCGGGTGTGACACAAAAAGGACATGCATTTTCACCTTTCAATGCAAAAACGCAAAACTCTGTGAATTATGACAACTGAGTGAATTGATTTTTTTAAATATTAAACAGCAATACTTAAGTAATTATTCTATGAAAAAATTAAATTACTTACTCAATTCTTGCTTTTGTAGAAAATATTCAAAATTTTCGTTGCGGGTGTGACGCCCTGTTGCGGGTGTGACTTGTACGGCCAATAAAATAATGACATACACAAATATTTTCAAGGCAGATTTTTTTAAGTGAAGAATTAATCAATGTTACAATTATAATATCTACAGAAGAAAACATCAAACAAATTTCATTTCCAATCTTGAATTTATAATTTCTGGTGGTGGAATCTTTTTTTAGAAAAATGCTCTTTTTTCCCTAGGATACATCTGACTGACTGGGCCAAATATACACACTTTCTTAAATTTTTTTCAAACATTCTAATTCTATATCGTCACCATCCATTCGTCTTATTTGACCATCAAAATTTTACTTTTTTAATGTCGAGAATAAAACAACTTCTACAAAATCTCCACTGCACATTCATTGTTGGATATTATATCCTTGTCAAAGTATGAATACATTTGACTGCCTGAGCCAAATATACACATTTTCTTGATTTTTTTTTTCAGATACTCTTATTCTATATCATCTCTTTTTTAATTTTTTTTTTTTTTAAATGTGGAGAATAAAACAACTTCTACAAAATCTCCAACTGCACTCTTATCGTTGGATATTATATTTTTTGACAAAATATTATAACAAACAAATTCTCTTGTGATCACTTTCTGAAGTTATTGCGACATTAATTGTTCCTACGTCAATAGAAATAAACATGATGTATCGATTGAATGTTGCGCTCCGATTGTGCTTGGTGCCAGAATGCATGAAGCATTTTCACAATATCTTCTGAAATTTCACATTCAGCAGAGTTCTTTTATATTTTTTAGGACTTTTTCTATACACATAGCAAAATCTGAAGCTGAATTTATAGTTGCAGAGTGTTGCTAGCGTTACCAATTTCTTGGCAACTGCACCAACCCCGTCGACAACTCCTTTACCATGAAATGAAATGTAAAAAGATTGCCATCATTTACCATGATTTTTTTTTAAATATTCTCTTCTTTTCTCTCCTTGCTTTGTCTCTTTCCTTCTCCTTTTGTAGCTATGCTTCATATTTAAAAGGGTTTTCTTTAATCTTTTTTCTATGATATCGTGATCTTTCTGTACTTTTCATTCTCTGCAAAAGAGAAGAAATTAATGTGTAAACTTAATAAATACAGCACTTCCAGTCCGAAAATATATGCTTAACAAATTGTTAATATTTATCCCTTGAAATTTCCAATCTTACATAAGGTTAATTATGTTAAATTTTGGTTAATTTCAAACTGACTATATACATTTTATGCTAACTTAATAAACATTTTAACATTTTCTATTATTCTTACTTCTACTTTTTATTTAATTTGAATTAAAAGAGAAAAAATCTTCCCTTAATGATACTTTACTTATTTAAAAAAAAACTAAATATATATATATATTAGATAAATACTATCAAATAACAAATATATATATATATATATATATATATATATATATATATATATATATATATATATATATATAAACAAAAGAAAATTAACAAATTTAAAGAAAATTACTAAAATATTGTTTCTTAATTTTCTTTTTTTTACATTTCTATAAAAATCTTACCTTTTAAATTAATTTCTTAATCATATGTCAGTAATAAAATTATTTTCTTACAGTAAAGCAACAATTTTATCAATCCAAACTGAATAAATCAACTACACACAGAGTCACATGCTCAGATGATGCAAATTTTTATTTATTAACTGGAATTCACTCTATTAAATCAAACGATATAGTTAAAGCTGCCAAGTAATGTTTTCCAGCATATTATTCCTATATAAATTTACATATAATTTGTTCAAATATACATTTGTAATCAATTTTAAAAGACGTTGCGGGTGTGACTTTAATTAAATGTCACACCCGCAACAGGGACATGTCACGCCCGCAACGCTCAATAATTATAATTAAAATATTAATTAATTTTTTTTGTGTCTGTAATTCAAAGTGTCTTAATAAACTATTTTTGAATATAAAGTTTCATAACTTTAAGTCAAAATTTTTTTTCTGTAGGGATATAAATGTAACTTTTTGTTGCGGGTGTGACACAATAATTAAGAGTAATTAAATATGCTTACCTTTTGTAATGAAGATTAGTGAACACTTCTCTGCAGTTAAAAACTCTCAATAATAACTGTCAGATCATATATATCCTAGTTTGGAGATTTTCAGAACGTTTGTTCAGCTGTACGAGGCCATGAAATGTAAAGATATTTGCCGCAGTCTATTTTACAAAGTCATAGTGTCACTTTATTAATTAAAATAAGTATGTTAATGACAAAAATGTAAATCTTTTTTGATAAAATATGAAATAGTACACCCTTAACAGTTAATATGCAAGATTTCAATCATATTTAAAGAAATTTAAATTTTCATCCTCATGTCCGTTTTTTTGTGGATTGGGCGTTACACACCTACATAAAAGTGATTCTGTAATGATCACAAATTAATTAAAAAGGGATCTATAGTTTCATTGCTTTTCTTCAACTAAACATTTTCACTTTCTTTTATCTTTACAAACGGAAAAGATTCGATTTGGGAAATTTTTGAATTCCGGTTTTCGACAGATTCACACGTTTTCAGAGTCAGAGGATCGGAAAAACATGTTTCTACAAAATGTCTGTATGTGAAGAAAATTTTGTAAGCGCTCAATCTCAAGAATTAATTTACGGAATTTTACAAAACTTTAGACTATATTGACCTTGATATAAACTAGCGGTTATTAGTTTCTGGTGCATATCACTTAACAAATGGCATTGCTATGTCGCATTATTCACAAGAGTCATATCTGAATAACTAGTGCATGGATTTTCATAAAACTTTGGATTTTGTTAGTATTTGATATAACATAATGCTGATGATTGTGTTTTGGTGCAAATCGCTCAAGAGGTGGCATTGCCATGATGCATTATTTGTGATTATCGCTATAGATCTATTTCAAGAATTAATGCATAAACTTTTCTAAAACTTCAGATTCTGTTTATCCCTGATATAGATTTGTGTTTTTAGCTTTTCGTGTGAATCGTCCGACAGATACATTTTTCATGATTTCACAATAAACATATCCCCAGAACTAATGCATGGATTTCCATGAAACTTCAGATTCAATTGTGGCGTTGTTATTAAGATTTTTTAAAAAGATTTTGCAATAACCCTGTTTCAAAAACTAATACATAGATTTTCATCAAATTTGAGATTCAGTTATAAGTTGACGTATTTTTTTGCCAACTATGGATTTTGATTTCAACCACCTGACTGGTAGCGCTGCTATGCTGCATATTTCAGAAAGTATGAACATGCATAAAATGGAAGAAAGTTTTGGAATTGCCAGATCTGACTAGTTTTATTCTAGTGTTCAGGACTCATATAATAGTTGAGGTAAATTTTGTAAGCAATTTAAAGAACTGCAATCACTAATTTTGTGTTAAGCAAAAAAAAAAAAAAAATAAATAAATAACTGGTTTGTTTGTAAGCACTAAAATAATATGAAATTGCATTATGGGGGTTTTACGTATTATGCATAGGTAAATTAGATTTAGACTTGATCATTTTTTACTAGTAGTCTCTTAAAAGTTCTATAATTAGCAAAGCAGTTGGGCAACTTTATGGATAAATAAGAATGAAAAGGAATTTGAGTTTTCAAACTTTATCTATCATTCACTTGAACAAAATTGCTCCTCGATTTAACCATTGTCATCAGAAAAAAGACTATAGACTTTGAAATACTTTGCTTACAAATACATCAGACTCCCTCAAATCTCCAATTATAAAATCCACACATATTTTATAGATGTAAACAATGAAACATTTAGTTAAAATATGCAGACAAAAATTGACTTTTTTTAGTTTATATCAATTCCATGTATATTTAATTTTTAATTTGAATATTACTCAATTCATGTATTTTTATGAAGGAAGAATAAATTTATTTTTGAAAAAATTCAAGATATTGCTGATATTATTGGTAGTTACAATCTTCTTACCAAATATATTTATGTATTATTATTTATTTTTTTTATTATCTTAATCTGAAATAAAATTTCCTTATTTTATAATTTTGTTGTGAATTATTAATGTACCTATATGAAGCTAATTTCATTGAATAATTTAGGAAAAATAACCTTTCATTTTTATAATGAATATTTAATCATACATTATCTATTACTAACTTGACCTTTGCTTTTAATATTTTAAAAATCATCTGTTCTTTCATTTAAGTTCATTACTTATTTTAATGTTTTATTTTATTGTAAGCATTCATTATAGTTTCAATTGCATTATTAATTACATTCAAACCAGGGTTTGAAAAGACCCGGGTTTTTTTGAAAAAGCCCAACCCACTGGGCCCAGTAGTCTAAAACCCAGGTTTTTTCGGGCTTTTTTGAAAAAACCCGGGTTTTTTCGGGTTTTATTGAAAATTTTTAGAGAACTCTCCAAATTTCTAATTTTCATGTGCATAGTACAATAAGTTTTTCATTTATCAGTGAAACAAAGGTATAATTTTGCATTAAGTATAGATTAACAATAAAAAAACACATAAATATATATATATATATGTTACAGGCCAAACCCGATTTTAGGCCAAACTAGATTGGCCTAGGCCAAACCGGTCTATCCTAACGCCCATCGGATAAACCAGTTTTTCCTAGGCCAAACCGGTCTATCCTAACGCCCATCGGATAAACTAGTTTTTCCTAGGCCAAACCGGTTTATCCTAACGCCCATCGGATAAACTAGTTTTTCCTAGGCCAAACTAGTCTATCCTAAGGCCCATAGGACAAACTGGTATTTCCTAGGCCCAACTAGTTTGGCCTAACTCTTATAGGATATATTAGTTTAGCCTGCTGTTAATTGGTCTGAACTAGTTTATCCTAGGCCAATTCAATTTGGCGTGATTTTATCGAATTCACTGACCGTCTCAGCGCCAACATTCTATTTTGTCCTAGGCTGATCTAGTTTATCCTAGGCCAATGTAGTTTTACGTGTTTTTAGCTCTAGGGCGACAAAGCCTGAGACATAATGGGCTCGCAGGTTCCGTATTTATGTATGTACGCATGTATATACGCATGTTTGTAAGTATGTACGTACGCGTGTATGTACGTAACGCGATAACTGTTGTTAGAAATATCCGACTTGCTTCAAATTTTGGAAGTAGTTTCATTCTGATTAAGTACTTTTCTGATTAGTTTTGGGAATTCATTGGAAAAGAATATGACGGGGCGAACGGTAGTTTAATCCCCCACCGTTAATTTAGAGAAATGGATTTTTCATGCAGAATTATCAGTTTTCATTTAAAATTTTAGATATAGGATCATTCTGACAAGGTGCCTCCGTGATTAATTGTGGATGTATATTGTTTAAATGTAATAAAAGAGCAATTTAGGTAACCCCCCCCCCCATAATTTAGATATATGTATGCATGTTTGTACGTATGTACGTAACGCGATAACTCTTGGTAGAAGTAATGTAATTTGACGTGTTATTACCTCATCAGCCTACCAAACCCTGAGAACTAATGCGCCCGTGGGTTCTGTATCTATGTATGTACAGAAGTACGTAACGCAATAATTCTTGATAGAAATACCCGATTTGCATCGAACTTTCAATATCGGTTTATTCTTATGAGGAGCTTTTCTGATTAATTTTGGGAGGTCATTGGAGAAGAATAAGGGGAAGAGAGGCTGATTCGCACCTTCCCTTAATTCAAATAAATCGGTTACCATGCATTATTAGCTTATTTTATAGAAATTTTTAAGTATAGGAGCATTCTGATGAGGCGTCTCCATGATTAGTTATGGCTATTCATTGTTTAAGTATAAAGGGAGGGGAAAATACAGGTAATGTCCCATAATTTATGAAAATGCTTTTTTCATGCATAATTCGCTGATATGCTTAAATTTTGAAATAGATTCATTCTGGCAAGGTGCTTAATTAATTAGTTTTGGGAAATTAATTTGTTAAGAACAAAGGGAAGAACGGGAGACTCCCGCCTAATTTTGCCGAATGCATAACATTAATTCTGCATTTTTCATGCAGAATTAATCGATTTGCAGCAAATCTTGGATTTGTCCATTCTGATGAAGCGCTTCACTGACTAATTTTGGTAGTTCTTTGGTTAAGTATAAAGGGGAAGCGCACAATTTATTTATTTCCTCAAATTAGATAAATCAGAGTTATAATACAGAATTATCCAATTTGCTTAAAACTCTGGACATGAATTCATTTTGATCAGGCGCTTTTTTGTTGTTTTTTTTATTTTTGGTTATGTATAATGGGATAGTGGATTATTTATTTCCTTCCTTAAATTAGATAAATGAGTTTTAAAGCAGATTTATCCGATTTGCCGTAAATTTTGAACATAGTTTTTTCTTTATATATGGCGAATATCCGAATAGTTTTGAGGGTTTAATGATTAAGTATAAAAGGAGGAATGGAGGATTACCCTCCTTAAACCAGACGAAGGGTTTTTGAGCAGAATTATCTGATTTGCTTCAAATTTTGGATAATTGTTCAATTTTATAAAGCGTACCTGTGTTTAGTTTTAGGGTTCAATAGTTAAGGATAATTGGGGGAAATGGAAAAAAGTAATCCGCCTTACTTTATTTTTCGAGGATGTTATTCTTTAAAAAAATAAGTCTGTCATTCACAATTAGTGTAAACAGCCTGTGAAAACAAAGCCATCAGTTTAACTGGGCAATATTCTTTTTAATATTAATCCCGACTACTGCTCCATTGCTAACATTATGCACAGTGGTTTTGCCATCACCCCTGTATAATGTATTTTATAGGGCAGTTGCAATCAGCTGTTTTACTTTCAATCCGCCAATCAAATGCTGGCGATTCACCTTCAGCCGCACCCATAATCCTCTCAGCTACCAATCACAGCTGCCGTTCAACGATTGCTTGACCTCCAATGGTCGATCTATGACGTCATATGAAACTGCTCTATTCGAAGGGTAGTAGAATACTGTTAAAGGAATTTCGAGGTCCGGGCCCCGCCCTTTCCGAAGGAAAGTTATTCTGCCTTGACCCGGTATAATAATTAAAAGTTCAGCCCAAGCCCTGCTTGTACAAAAATCAGTGAAAAGAGACTCAACCCGGCTCGATCTGGGCCTACTCAATTTCTGCAAAAAATTCAGATTTTACTTCGCGTACATTTAAGATTCCTTTAAAAAATACTGCATAAATATTTATTGCATAAATTTTCAATGAATTTTTAAATTACGATGTGTTTGCAGAAGGAAAATACGCAATGCATTATTGATTATTTAGACACTTAGTCCTTTCAGTATTCAAATAGTGATTCATTAAGTAATTAATCTAGTTTAAACCAAAAGAAAAACAAGTAAGAAAAATCATGCGTTAAGCATAGATTATGAAGCACTTTCCAACACTTAATGAAATCTTTGTTATTTAGGGAGATAATAGTGTATAGCCAAATATACCCAAATATGTATTCCAATACTTTTGAACAGCTCTGTATTTCATATGTCAGTTGATATAATGGGAAAATTTAGTTTAGCAAGAAAATACCCAGTAGCTTGAAATTTCTTTTTCAGCATTTCATACTGTTAGATGGAAACATACTTGAATACTTTTGTTCAGCCCTGTAGTTTACATTGTACTTTTATTACACGTCAGCATTAGGCTAAAATTTATTGTAAACTAAAACACATTTAAAACAACTGAAATCACATTCTCATAAATTATCATTCATAGGCGTCCATGCACCGAATTCTTTGCGTGGCCCTGTATATCCTTTTATCTATGTTCTGCAAACATTTCTCAGTAAATTAAATGAAGCTCAGCGTAAAAATGCATAGCTTATTTAAGAACCACGTTTAAATAATTTACGTTCATATTCAGTAACGTTGGTGAGCTCTTTTGGGTAGCCTTGTATATCAACTATAACATTTATACACACCATATAATGTGCATATATTTAGCGAAATATAAAGGCGCATATCATAATTAAAATGCATTTCATCCCTCCATCAGCCATCATAAGATACATATACGGTACTTCGGAAAGAATATACTTTTTGAAATCTTTTGTATGGCCCTGTAAATGCTATGTACTTCATATTATGCCAGACAGTGGCGTATGATTTATATTAAGCTTCAGTGACATATATCAGTTTTATTATACATGAAACAGCTTAATATATTTAAAATATGTCACACACAATTTCCCCTTTTACCATTATCTAATGGAATTCATTTGTGTGGCCTTGTAAATGAATAATAGCTACATTTTCACCTTATATTTTATAGAATGCATATTTTAATATGTTTGATAGGGTATAACATCTTTAAAATTCCTTTGAAAGGATTTTTCCTTATAGGCCGTAATGTAATGGGAAACTTTTGATTCGCCCTGTAGATAAACTAATCATGGTAGAAACTTCATTTTGAATAGGGTTCGTGCTAGGGTAAACGTCAATAACGTCCTAAAATTTCATGGTAATACGAGTATATTAATGATTTTTCCCCATGGGCCGTAATGTAATGGGAAACTTTGATTCGCCCTGTAGATAAACTAATCATGGTACAAACTTCATTTTCGATAGGACTTGCGCTACGGTAAGCGTCAATAACGTCCTAAAATTTCATGGAAATCCGAGTATATAAACGATTTTTCTGCATGGGCCGTAATGTGATGGAAAATTTTTGATTCGCCCTGTAGATAAATTAATCATGGTAGAAACTTCATTTTCAGTAGCATTCGTGCTAGGGTAAACGTCAATAACGTCCTAAAATTTCGTGGCAATCCGAGTATATTAACGATTTTTCCCCATAGGCCGTAATGTAATGGGAAACTTTTGATTCTCTCTGTAGATAAACTAATCATGGTAGATACTTCATTTTCAATAGGTGTCGTGCTAGGGTAAACCTCAATAACGTATAAAAATTTCATAGCAATCCGAGTATATTTGCGGGAGTTAGAGCGCGGACAGACGGCCAAACAAACCGAATGCATAAGCACTTTTCAACTTTGTTGGAAAGTGCTAAAAAGGAGAGTTATAAACATAACTTTTAATATGTTTAGTAAATAGTAGGTGTGCGAATATATTTCACTGTCATTCCTTCAGGCTTTTCTCAAATCCAAATGAGCTACATCCTAACACATTTCTGAATTAATTCTTTTTCGGAAATGCATAAGTTTAACAGGCAGTCTCACTCAGAAAATCTGTAATCGAATGGCGTTAACCAATTTTCATAAAAGCGATGTATCTTTGAGAAAATACTATTAAAGCTACGTTTTGAATCGAATTTCCGGTTACGATTTCACGGAAAAGAAAAACTTGACGCCGTGATAAGACTGTTCGATCCCAAATTATGTTCAGCATCGATCTGGCTCGAATATGAAAAAAATTAATAATAATAAATGCAAGTCTGTTCTCAGCACAGCCCGAGTCCCGCAGAAAAAAAAAGCAAACACCATGTCCAATGCATCATGTCTCAACGGTAAACATGTTAAATTTCTGTACTGATGTTACAAACAATGACTAGACACACATTTATATTTATTCTAGTGAAATATATATTTTTTTACCGGCCAAACCCGATTTTGAGCCAAATTAGATTAGCCTAGGCCAAACTGTTTTATCCTAAGGCCAATTGGATAAACTAGTTTTCCTATGGTAAGATGGCAATCCTTCATTTTTTCCTTCATATTTAACAATTAAACCCCCAAAACTATTCAGGGAATCTGCTTATCAGAAAGAACCTATATCAAAAATTTGAAGCAAATCCGTAAATTCTGCGTCTAAATTATGGGGGATTACCTACATTGCCCTTTTATTACACTTAAACAAAATACATTCACAATTAATCACGGAGGCACTTGTAGTGTCAGAATGATCCTATATCTAAAATTTTAAATGAAAATTGATAATTCTGCATGAAAAATCCATTTCTCTAAATTAACGGTGGCGGATTAGACTACCGTTCACCCCATCATATTCTTAATCAATGACTTCCCAAAACTAATCAGAAAAGTACTTTATCAGAATTAAACTACATCCAAAATTTGAAGCAAATCGGATATTTCTATCAACAGTTATCGCGTTACGTACATATGTATGTACATACGTACAAACATGCGTACATACATAAATGCGGAACCTGCAAGCCCATTATTTCTCAGGCTTTGTCGCTCTAGAGCTAAAAACATGTAAAACTACATGGACCTAGGATAAACTAGATCAGCCTAGGACAAACTAGAATGTTGGCGCTGAGGCGGTCATTGAATTCAATAAAATCACGCCAAATTGAATTGGCCTAGGATAAACTAGATCGGCCTAGGATAAAGTAGATCGGACCAATTAACAGCAGGCTAAACTAATTTATTCTATAAGAGTTAGGCCAAACTAGTTTGGCCTAGGAAATACTAGTGTGTCCCATGGGCCTTAGGATAGACTAGTTTGGCCTAGGAAAAACTAGTTTATCCGATGGGCGTTAGGATAAACCGGTTTGGCCTAGGAAAAACTAGTTTATCCGATGGGCGTTAGGACAGACCGGTTTGGCCTAGGAAGAACTAGTTTATCCGATGGGCATTAGGATAGACCGGTTTGGCCTAGGCCAATCTAGTTTGGCCTAAAATCGGGTTTGGCCTGTAACATATATATAGATGTAAAAAGATTATTTTGTATCTCATGGAACTAGATTACTGGAAGAATAATATATTAAACCAACTGCAACTGAATTTCTTTATATAAATCTTAAGTTAAACAGGCTAATTTATGCAATTCCTTTCATTTACATCAATAGAAATCAATTTAAAGCAGCAACATTTATGTAAATATTTTTATTTTTGTGAAGAAAAAAATAGAATTCACATATACACTGGTGTCCAAAAGTTAAGCATAATTGGTAATTAAGTAATTATTTTTAAGTAATGAAAGAAATATGAATCGGAATGTGCTGAAACTCCAGGTGTGTAAACAAAATAGTACGCGTCACATATTTTCGCGAAGAGTTTTCCCCGAAATCGAACAGGGGATCGTCAACAAATTGAAAAAGAACGAAGATCTTTTGGATAACCCTGTCAAAAGTAATGTAGCAAAAGCGTTCAAACTGCACATTATGAATAATTGGCTTATTGTAATGTACTGTGTTAATTTTTACAAGGATAGCATGTATACTCGTAGAGAAATTAAGGTTTTTATAAAAACAGTCCTAAATTTGTCCAAGTTTTTTGCTTATACTTTGCAGAGTTCTTATTATAAAATAATGTTCTTTTCTGAAAATATGACAAACATCATTGTACACAATACCCTGTCATCAGAATTTAAAAATAATAAAAATTGTATGAAAAATGAGTATGTTTAGTAAATAATTTTTCACTGCGCATGCGTCAACGATATCAAAATGTCATTTGGATATTGTGTTAGCTAAATGTATAGAGCAACTTCTGTAAAAGTTTCAAAAACATAGCTTGAAAATTCTGAAAATGGGAGCCTATAGAATCAACTCAAAATCCGTTATTCCTAAAGGAAGCAAAAAAATCAGGGGTTTTACCTAAATATAGTTGTACGTGCAATATTGTGTAGGCACTAAACAATGGAATATGGATACAACCCCTCATCTTTTTGCTTCATTTAGGGAATAAAGGATTTTGAGTTCATTCTATAGGCTTCCATTTTCAGAATTTTCAAGCTATGTTTTTGAAACTTTTACAGAAGTTGCTCTATACATTTAGCTAACACAATATCCAAATGACATTTTGATATCGTTGACGCATGCGCAGTGAAAAATTATTTACTAAACATACTCATTTTTCATACAATTTTTATTATTTTTAAATTCTGATGACAGGGTATTGTGTACAATGATGTTTGTCATATTTTCAGAAAAGAACATTATTTTATAATAAGAACTCTGCAAACTATAAGCAAAAAACTTGGAAAAATTTAGGACTGTTTTTATAAAAACCTTAATTTCTCTACGAGTATACATGCTATCCTTGTAAAAATTAACACAGTACATTACAATAAGCCAATTATTCATAATGTGCAGTTTGAACGCTTTTGCTACATTACTTTTGACAGGGTTATCCAAAAGATCTTCGTTCTTTTTCAATTTGTTGACGGTCCCCTGTTCGATTTCGGGGAAAACTCTTCGCGAAAATATGTGACGCGTACTATTTTGTTTACACACCTGGAGTTTCAGCACATTCCGATTCATATTTCTTTCATTACTTAAAAATAATTACTTAATTACCAATTATGCTTAACTTTTGGACACCAGTGTATATTACAATTTAAGCAATATTATATTGCAATAGTATTAAATTGGATTATCTAAAAGTCAATGTCAGTCATATTTATAAAGTTAGATCGTAAATGGCAATACAGTTTTACTAGTTTTATTTTGTATGCCGTCTGTAAGCAGTCATTTAAAGTATCTGGATACATTTTAGATTATATTTTATCAGGGTTTTTTGGATATTATCAGGGTTATAATATGGTTCCGAATGTTTGAAAACAAGGTACTTACTACTAAATACAATTTAAAATAACTAATTGATTACAAAAAATTTATAAATCAATGACAATAATAAACATTATAATTTTCTTTTTACAAAAATTAATTATTAGTAATAATTTTAAAAATGAAATTATTATTAAAGTACTATACCAAAAATTTTTCGCTCTTTTTTTTTTCGTTATAATCTGTCACCATTTTTGTGTTGAAAATTACTGTGTAAACTTTCATTGAACATTGAAGCAGGATAATATATGTTGCGATTAATCTTAAAAGCTAGAACAATACGAGCAATCATGATGCAGATCACATTTCAAGCATCATCTTTAGGTATACATTAAGATTTAAAGCACTTGGAAGCATTTAAAAATATATAGGCATGAAAATCTTCTTTATTTACAAACTAATTTATTTTATGATCATTTTATCAATAGTACTTAGAAATTCTTTTAAATATGATTGGTTTGAATATTTAAATTGGCATTTATCTTTCCATTCTCATATCTTAGATTAAATAATGAAACAGTTGTGAAACACGAGAAAATTTGAAAAAACCCACAAATGGGTTTTTTGGTGGGTTTTTTCAAGTGGGCCCGCCCGAAAAAACCCGGGCCGGTTTTTTCGGGCTGGGCCCACTTTGGCGAACCCTGATTCAAACTATTGCTTAAAAAAGGTAAACAAAACAATGACCAATGCAAGATTCTAAAATCCTCACAACCTCTGGTCCCAAGCTGTGCGGATTTGTGGGAGTCTACCGTATTAACAAAAAGTACAAATTAAAATGTATATTGAATTGATATGAAACTAAAAAAGACAAATTTTGTCTTTATATCTAAACTGGATGTTTCATTGCTTACATCCTTATGTGTGTAGATTTTAGAGAGCTGCTGATTTTAGGAAGTCTGCTGTACTAAGAATGTGATATTCATATAGAACATGTGTGACACAAACAGCGAGGAATTAGTAAAAAAAACTTACCAGCCAGGACAGTGCAACATACAGTTGAAAATAGTTATGACAAAATTTACACAACAGCAAAACATATATGGTTTTATATTCAGATTTTTTTCGTATTAAATTAAGAAATACAGTAGACTCCCTCAAATCTGCACAGCTTGGGACCAGAAGTTTTGCGAATTTTAGAATTTTGCAGATTTCTAGTCATTTCTTTGTTTATATTTAAAAAAAGGGAATTTGAATGTAATTAACAATGAAATCAAAAGTATAATGAATGCCTACAATATGCTAAAATATTAAAATAAGTAAAAAATAATAAAAAATTAGATAGTTTTTAAAAAGATAAAAATACTAAAAGCGAAGGTCAAATTAATAATCAATAATGTACAATTAAATATTCAATGTAGAGATGAAATGTGATTTTCCTAAATTATTCAATGAAACTTGCCTCATAAAGGTACATTACTAATTCACATCAAGATCATAAAATAATAAAGCTTTATTTCAGGTTTAGCCAGACTTTATAACTAAAAAAGCTTGATTAATACATAAATATATTTGGTAAGATTGTGATTACCAGTGATATCAGCAATTTCTTTTTTCTTTTTTCAGAAATAAATTATTCTTTCTTCACGAAAAAGCATGAATTCAATAACCTTAACAAAAATTAAAAATTAAAAAATATATGGAATTTATATAAAACTAAAAAATTCAAATTTTGCTCCTATATCTGAACTGAATGTTTCATTGTTTACATCTGTAAATTATGTGCGGATTTTAGAGAGTTGCGGATTTTAGGAGTGCGGATTTGAGGGAGTCTACTCTATGTATAAAATAGGAAAATTTAATATGAAACAGAACTTAACAGAATGCCTCAATCGCAATAATTTGGAAAATTGCAAAATATACTAAATTAAAAAAAATGGTTTTGGCATAGCTCTACTTAGTTTATATAAAATACTAGCTGACCCGCCCGGCGTTGCCCGGGTCCGTATTAACAATATTAAACGAACTTGAAATTTGTGTGATTTTATCATTAACTGGAAGCAGAAATGTATTGTCTGAAATACGTCGCAGCTGACTTTGTGAAAAATCGGTTTTAAAAACAACAACTAATATTAAGCTCTAAAAATACTTAAAATGAGCAATGAGAAACACGGGAGGGTACATGTATCCAACGATTGCGTTAGTTTCGTGTTAAAGTGTTGATATTCACCCGTAAATATCACTGTTAAGTCACGTAACTAATTATTTTTTTCGCATAGAAATCATAAGTGAAATATTTTGAATTTCAAACTAATTATATCACTCTTAAATCCGACTATACCGTGAATGAAATCGATACGCGATGATAAAAGATTGGTATATAGTATTATAATTTCAGAGCCATTTAACAAAAGTGTATATTTTTAATCAAAGCATGCGTAATGTTGACTCTGTAGACAAATTCCTAACAGTAAACTTTTGTACAATAACCATAATCTGTCTGTAACCTAACTGCGACTTAACAGTACCCTACCGTAACTTAAATATAAAATAAATGTAACCTAGCCGTCACTTTATTGTAACCTATTCTTATTCTAACCATCACATAAATGTAATTTAACTTTAACCTAACTTTAAATTAACCGTGATCTAACTGTAACCTAACGTGAAATTAAATAAAATCAAAGACTTACCGTAATGCAATTGCAACCTAATCGCAACCCAAATGTTACCTAACTATTCATGGAGTTCATGTCCATGGAAATTATTTTGTCTTGTTCGGATTTGGTTATGATTCATTAGAATATTTTCGTCGGGTTCAGATTTGGTTCGATTCAGGCTTCAGTTATTTTTTGAAATTCGATTTAAATGTTCGGGTCGGATTCATGTCCATGGAAAATATTTTGCCTTTCTCGGATCCAATTGTGTTTCTGTGAACAGATTTATTTCAATTCAGATTTCGGCGTTTTCTTCAAATGGAATTTTTGGGTTCAGGTCTTCCCGCGTGTCCACGGAAATTATTCTGTCTAATTCGAATAAAGACATGCTTAACTGGAATATTTTTGTCAAGTTCAGACTTGGTTTAATTTAGATTTCGTCTTTTTCTTCAAATGTAATTTTTGGATTCGGGTTTTCTTGAGTGTTCACGGATATTATTCTGCCTTGTTCGAATAAATGCATGCTTCACTGGAATATTTTTATCAAGATCATTTCAGATTTCGAGATTTTTTTCAGAGAAATTTTTTAGGTTCAGATTCGGTTCATGTGCATGAAATTTTTTTCTTATTCGGATTCCTATTACTGTTCTTTGGAATATTTTTGTCATGTTCAGATTTAGTTCGATTCAAATTTCAGGTATATTTTCAAATATAATTTTTTGGTTCGAATCTCGTTCATGTCCACGGAAATTATTTTATCATACTCAAGTCTGGTTATGACTCTTTCTAATATTTTGATCGGATTCAGATGTGGTTTGAGTCGAATTTCAGGTTTTTTAAAATCGGATTTTTTAGGTTCGAGTCGGGTTTATGTCCATGGAAATTATTTCGTCTTGCTCGGATAGGGTTATAGTTCTTTGGGATACTTTTATCGGGTTCAGATTTGGTTCAGTTCAGATTTCGGGTTTTTTTTCAAATGGAACTTTTGGGTTCGGGTCTTCTTGCGTGTTCACGAAAATTATTCTGTCTTGTTCGAATAAGGAGATGCTTCACTGGAATATTTTTGCCTTCAGATTTGGTTCAGTTCAGATTTCGCGATTTTTTCAAAGAAATTTTTCGGGTTCGGATTGGGTTCATGTTAATGGAAATATTTTGTCTTGTTCGGATCCGGTTGCGGTTCTTTCAAATACTTTTGTCAGATTCAGATTTGGTTCGATTCAAATTTCAGGTATTTTTTCGAATGGAAGTTTTAGCTTCGTACGGGTTCATGTCCACGGAAATTATTTAGTCTTACTCTGATCCCGTTATGGTTCTTTGGAATATTTTAGTCGGATTTAGACGTGGTTTGTGTCAAATTTCAGAATTTTTCAAATGGAATTTTTTAGGCTTGAGTCGGGTTTATGACCACGGAAAGTATTTTGTCTTGCTGGGATATAATTCTCTGGAATATTTTTATCGGTTTCAGATTTTGTTCGGGTCATATTTCGAGGTTTTTTTTAAGACAATATTTAAGTTCGGGTCCGGTTTCATGCCCACTAAAATTATTTTGCCTTGTTTGGATCGGGTTATGCTTCATTTGACCGTTTTTATGGGATTGAGATTGAGTTCGGTTCAGTTATCAAATCCATAGTTTTTTCTTCAAACAGAATTTCTAAGTTCGGGTCGGGTTTATACTCACGGAAATGTTGTTTATCACGGATCGGAGTGTGGTCTGTTTATTTCTGGTTGGGATCGGGTTATGTGTTAATTAGTCTAAACATTAAGGTTATAATCAGTTTTGCGACTATTCTTTTTATGGCTATTCCTGATAAATAATTTACTTTGCTATTTGATAATTTATTATGGTGTAAGAATCGTTTGCGGTTTCGAGCAATTGTACACCAAACAGCCATATTTTATTTTTGTTTTAAAACCAAATTAAAGTCATAATTTAATTTTAAATTGAACAGAATACATTTAAATTTTATCAATGATAAAAAAAACTCCTAGAAAAGTGTTGTGTGATTTTTTTTACTGCAACACACCTAATGACTCATACATTCTAATGTTCGAAATGCCATAGATCTGCGTTCAACCACACAGTAAAAAGAAATTGAGTGGAATTTTAATGTCTTGGGCTGACGCCAAAAATGTAACCCTAAAATCCGATACATTAAGTCCAAATAAGAACCAACAAAACCATGTGCTTTGACACGCCGATCAATTCAAACTGGTTTAAACCCGTATTTCTTTGTTTTTTACATTTTAAACTGTTATTGAATAGATGACTAAAATTTTGTTTAAAAAATAACGTTTTGTGCCATTATTGACTGTAATACACGATCGGAATGCATAAAAGATACAAATATATCAATCATAGGCAAGAATTATGTGATTATTTTTATCATATGACTTTGAAATATCAATATAGAAGCATCATTTAAGATTTTGCTTGAAAAGTTTACGTTCTTTCGTTAATGTCTTAAAATCGTCTGCACTCTGAAATGTAGATTTTAGACTAATTTTTTGTTATTTAAGTTTTCGCGCATGATTTTAAAAGAATGTTTTCATAAATACATTTTATATATTGACATAGAATTATTAATATGTTGTTAAATCATAAACATTTTTCATCTACATTATAAAGTATTAAAAAGTTCTGAAAAAAAAAGAAAACTTTTAGTAATACAATTTTTAGTTCAAATCAAATGTTTTTAATATTTTATTTAATTTTATTTTGACATTTAATTATTTCGAATTTATCAATTTCAATTATTTTAAAAGCAAATATTTTTTTTAATAAATAATATAATAGAAAAAAGACCATTTAAAAAAATTACTATTTCTTCGTAAAATATGCTTCAGCTGTAATTCATTTCTTTCAATTCGTCTTATTAATACAAAATCCCTTCCACATGCTTTTGTTTGGGACATTAAAATTTGAGCGATAAATGGTTTAATATTGCAACTCTTTTTTCGGTTTACTTCACCACCACCTATCTTTTTCCTCCATGGTTTACAACCGCTGTGATAAAAAATTATCATTTAAACTGACAGTTTGCCAGTCTATGAATTTTAAAGGTCTGTTCCAGCTTTTTTAATTATCAATGCGAAAATTTTATGCAACCAACCAACCTTAACTAAATGAAGGGAAAAAAAGAAGAAAAAAGGCGATTTTTTATGAGAGTGATCTTTGGATTTTAATTAGTTACTCCGTTAATAAATAGAATTGCGAAATTCTGAAGCTCAGGTGCATCAGGAGAGATTTGGGGCTACTCTCAAAAAAATTTTGAGCCTCGTACATGCTGTAGATTTTGCTAGCCATCGCAGACACACACACACACACACACACACGCAGACAGAGCGTATTGTTCTTTTATTAATATAGATTTCAAATTTGTGCATTCTTCAGAAATTTATATTTAAAAAAAAAAAACATTGTATTGAAACTGCCCCTGACTGAAAGAAAAGCAAAAATACTAATTTTTGAAACTCACTTCAGCCAGTTTATTGTAAAATGAAAGATATTTCTTATACAAGTAGAATTTTCTTTTTTTTTTCTTTTATCTGAGACTATAACGTTTTTACAAAATTTCTTTTTGTCTTTTAAAGAAGTTCATTTTTTGTATTTTAAGGAAGTTTTCTTTTAGTATTTTATTAATCAAGATTTATTTTTGCATCTATTTCATTGCTCATTAAACGAACTATGCTGGACGAAAATTGCTTCTATTATTTGCCGTTACTGAAGAATGTGTTTTATTGTACACCAGAATGTGTTCTTTCCACTGTACCCTTGGTACAGTGAAACACTGTAAGACATTTACTTTTTGTGATTTTTCAAACATAAAGTTATTGTTTAGAATCAAAGAAAAAATTGTTTTAATCAGGAAAATACAAAAGTATGTATTAATTATATTTTTCAACAAGCAAAATTGTAGATGGAAAAAATGCTTAAATTTTATTTCTATGTACCCAAATTTCCCCTATATGTATCCAAGAATAGACTATATATACATTAGACTCCCTCAAATCTGCATAGCTTGGAACCAGGGGTTGTGCGGATTTTAGAATTTTGTGATTTCTGGTCATTGCTTTTGTTTACATATTTTAAACAGACATTTGAATGTAATTAATAAAGCAATCAAAACTATAATGAATGCTTAAAGTATGATAAAATAATGAAATAAGTAGTAAATAAAATTAATAAAATAAGTAATAAAGTAAAATTATAAAATTTAGATAATTTTTTAAATGATTGAAATATTAAAAACAAAGGTAAATTAGTAATCAATAATGTATGATATGTCATTATAAAGATGAAATGTATTTTGTCATAATTATTCAATGAAACTTATCTCATAAAGGTACATTACTAATTTACATCAAAATCATAAAATAAGGAAGGTTTATTTCAGGTTTAACCAGACTTAATAACCAAAAAAGCTTTATTAATACGTAAGTATATTTGGTAACAGTGTTGTGATGACCAATGATATCATCAATATCTTGAATTTTTTCACAAATGAATTTATTCTTCCTTCATGTAAAAAACATGAATTCAGTAATATTAAAAAAAATTACAAATTGAAATATATATGGAATTGATATAAAACAAAATTGTCAAATTTTGTCCCTACATCTCGACCGAATGTTTCATTGTTTACATCCATAAATTATGTGTAGATTTTAAGGTTGCAGGTTTGAGGGTCTACTGTAATTGATGCTTCTAATATGCACAAAATTATTTAAAAGGTCTAGATGCAATTTTAACATTTCTGGAAGCATTTAAATTAACTTAAAGGGTGTTTTTTAGTATCAACTCCAGACGACGGCAGGACTGAGGAGTTAAATGAATGCAAAAAAAAAAAATGATTTTGGGTCATTCCACGTGAAATCAACCAATTTAAAGAAAACTTGTTGCATCACAGTCAAAGATATTTTTAAATTTTTTTATCATAGATAGACATAGTAGTGAAACCCTGAAATCTGAAATTTAAAAGTAATATTCGCAATATTGGCTGAGATATAGTAATTTGAAAACTGTCTATTTTTACTAAATGGGGGCCATCTTGGAATTTCATCAGTGTCTAAAAGTGCCCATAACTTGACAACTAATGGCTCAAATTTTATATATCTGGTACCAATTAGAAGCTATTTGTACAAAGAATGCATATTTTACATTAAAACAATAGTAAATTTTCATTCATTTACTTTTTATTATGTGCAAACTGAAAATATCACCCCCCCCCCCCAAAAAAAAGGGCTGATTGTAATTGCCCATAGAAAAAATGAATCAGCATGAATTTTTCTGAAACTTGGTAAAATCATTGCTCCACGTGCGTGCTTTAAATAATAAAACTAGTTGGATGTGCCAATCAAAAAACTTTCTTCTATCTCATATTTACATTTTAGTATTAAAAAAAATAGTTACTAATTTTAATGCTTTAATAATTTTAATTCAATACCATGCCAACTTTAAAACGAGTAAAAACGAATGTCCGTCTCTGCACGAGCCGATGGACAATACAATGATAGGCAGATTCTTTTTTTTCAAATTCAGGGAGGACCTATTTGCCTTACCAAAAAAAAATCATATACAAAAAATTTAGTTCAGTTCTAGAACTAACTTCATGCACTTTTATGTGGTGCAATATTGAAAATAGCATAAAATTCGTTATTGCAGCGACCCCTTCCGGCGTATTTTTTTTAGATTCAGGGCGATTCAACTAGTCATAACCATATACTTACATAAAAAATTTCGTTCAATTCGATGCATAACTTCATGTACTTTTGGTCGGTATAATATTTAAAATGGCACAAAAATCGCGATTGCAGCGCCTCCTTCCGACGGATTTTTTTCAAATTCAGGGAGGACCAACTAGCTATAGTCATACACATACACAAAAAATTTGGTTCAATTCGATGCATAACTTCATATACTTTTGGTCGGTACAATATTGAAAATGGCACAAAAATCGCGATTGTAGCGCCCCCTTCTGGCGGATTATTTTTAAATTCAGGGAGGACCATCTAGCCATAGTCATACACAAAAAATTTGGGTCAATTCGATGCATAACTCCATATACTTTTGGTCGGTACAATATTGAAAATGGCACAAAAATCACGATTGCAACGCCCCCTTCTGGCGGAATATTTCAAAACTGAAGGAGGACCTGCTTGCCACAGCCAAAAACATTCACAAAAAATTTGGTTCAATTCTATGCATATCTTCATACACTTTTTGATGGTAGAATGGCGACATACACACAGACATTTTCTAAAAACATGTTTTTTGGAATCTCTGACCCATAAAACGTGTAAATCCGTCGAAAACCGGGAGTCGAAAAAAATTTCGATTACAATACTTTCTTCTATTGAAGATAGAAGAAAGTAAAAATTGGAGAGGTAAAATCTGTTGTTTAAAAATAAATGATTTTTTACATTTAAGGTGTCACTAACCAAATAATAATCTTTTTAGAATCTGTAAGTATTCTTAATTTAAGAAATAATGGTTAAAATAAAATTTTCTAACATTTAAATTAATATATTGTGAGCATATTATATAATTCAATAAAGAAATATCAATTTGCAGCTCTTTATGCTAAATATTCATATATTAAAATACAAGTAAATTTTCATTTCTACAATACTTTTTATTTCATTTAAAATATGAGAATATAATTCTCAAAACATATTTAAATAAATATTAAATACCTTAGTATAATGGACTACATTAAAAAAAAAAAAAAAAAAGGCCACATAATATTTTCCCTTGAAATATTGGAGAAATACTAGCTATAAATCACAGTTGAATTCATTCACTTACTGTGTAATTTAAATAAAATAAAATAAAAAATATATAAATTATATATATAAATTTGACCACATAAATTTCATTTTTTAAGTGAAAAAAATTCTTAAATAGGTTCTGTGTATAGGGGAGAGTGGGGAGGAATGGGATACTTTTTACAAAAATCGGTAAATCATTTTTGTTTGACGCAAAAACTAAAGTTTCGTTTTGAATACAAAATAAAACACTTTTTAATGTTCTTGAGCAACATAGCTAAACAATTTTTTAATTAAAGAAATTGTAAATTTAAAAATGTGTCTCATACCTCCCCACTAACAGGCAGGAATGAGACAACTGTAAAACAATATATTATACGAAACAAATTATTCTAGTGTTTCTATATTTACAATCTAACAAAGATTTTAGGTTGATAAAGTCTGTGCTACAACATCAAATTCCAGTATCTTCATCAATGGAAGGATAATTCAGGATTGTTAGAGATTATAAATCACTCATTCAATTTATTTATATTTTGAAGTAAATGAATATATTTTCAATGCCATAATTAATATACTACTTTTTAAAAGTATTTGCATATTAGCAATTTATACTCATCTTATTAAAAAGTAAGAATTAGACACATTCCATTCCCCCCCCCCTTTCCTGGCAGATCCCATTATTATCTCTACCTTCTTTTATTATAAACAGAAATACTACTTTTAGGCATAATTTAAATTATAGTTAATATACAATATAATGTTCTATAAATAGGAGAACTATTATATCTATGCATAAACAAATCATTAATATACAGAAAGCACGAAAATTATATGAAGTGAATTTACCTTTGATTCTTGAAATGATCGTTTATTTATACAACTGCAAGCTTACATCAACCAGCTACTTTTTTCAGCTGAAGATTGAGATACTATTGCTTCATGTAATATGTGATTGATGAAATTTTCAGAATGATACATAAAGAGAAAAACCTACAGTCCGATTCCACCCCACTCTCCTCTGTATGAAACACAAATTCTCATTTATATGTATTGCATTTACAAGTATTTTATAATTATACATTATATTCCTTAATTATTTCCTTATAATTTTCAGTGTAAAAGTTTTTCCAACAGTATACATTTTTGGGGGAGGAAGGTGGGGTTGAGAGAGAATTCCTACAAAATTAGAGCAAAAAAATTTTTTTGAATATGCATTTACCTTATTTAGATTTTAAAAAAATTTATTTTAACCATTATTTTTTAAATTAGGAATACTTACAGATTCTAAAATGATCATTATTTGGTTAGTGACGCCTTAAGTGTAAAAAATCATTTATTTTTAAAACAAGAGATTTTACCTCTCCAATTTTTTTATTATTTAAAGCACACTCATAGAGCAATATTTTTACCAAGTTTTAAAAAAAAATGATAATGATTCTTTTTTTTTTATGGGCAATTACAATCGGCCCTTATTTTGAGAGATATTTTCAGTTTGCACATAATAAAAAATAAATAAATGAAAATTTATTATTGTTTTGATGTAAAATATGCATTTTTTGTACAAATAACTTCAAATTGGTACCAGATATATAAAATTTGAGCCATTAGTTGTCAAGTTATGGGCACTTTTAGACACTGATGAAATTCCAAGATGGCTGCCATTTAGTAAAAATGGTCAGTTTACAAATATTCATATCTCAGCCAATATTACTTTTAAATTTCATATTTGAGGGTTTCATCACTATGTCTGTCTATGATAAAAAATTTAAAAAAATCTGTGACTATGATGCAACACCCATTGGTTGAATTCATGTGGAATGACCTTTTTATGAATTTCATATAAAGAATAACTTATTACAATTACTTTTATAATCAGAAAATTGTAGTACAATAAGTATGTTACTGAATGATGATTTTATCATTAGTATAGTTATATTCAAGTTAGTTATATTCAAGAGTAATACTATAAAAATATATAAATTACATATAAAGCAGAAAATAATAACAGCTAATTTTAAAATTGATAGCAAATAATAAAATATATACTTAATAAAATTTTACTTACAATAATTATCAAGGGTGGGGAAATACATTATTTTGCTCGCCAGTGGCGAGTGGATTTTCTCACAAGGCGAGTGCAGTTTTAATTTTTGAAAAACTGTAGGCAATAGGCACATTATCTGAAACATTTTTTTAATCTAGATATTTTAACTTTCCAAATTATCACAGTGTAAATATGGTACTATGTTCTATCTAATATTAATCTTACCTCTGTTATATATATTTCTTAATAATATAGAAAAAAAAATTAAGAAAATGCATTGTAGTAATACAGTTGAGGATCTATAATCCGCAATTTTCTATAATCCGCGTTACTTTACGAATGTAAACAATGAAATAAACAGTTAAGAAAATTTACAAATCAGTGATCCAAAAATATTTTTTAAAAAACAAATAATAAAAAATTTAATAAAAATCATGATAAAGCATATATTTTTTTTAATTAACTTTTTTATTTTATTAACAGTAAAAAACTAAACTGTATTACGGAACGCACCTAAGCTTACTGAACATTCAAAACACCGGCTTTTCATTCGTAGCTATTCCAGTTTATGTAAGTTCAGGAAAGTAAATAACCAATGAAAACACACTATTTTGTGTGCTTTTCGTGAGTCACAGCACCACTTGCGAACTAGATATCAGAAGTTGGGAAGATCGAATCATGATGATCGATTGCAGATGACTCGCCAACATCACAAAAGGCAAATGACCTTCAATTACAGGCGAACTCTGATTGATTTCTCAAGATCCGAGAAACTAAGCTTTAGCTGGATCTTTCGAGAAACTAAGCTTTAGCTGGGGAACTCTTTTTTTTCATTCTATTTACGCTCTTAATTTGGCAACAAGCACAGTTGATGAGTTGATGTTCATGAATTTACGGCTCACGTGTCTTGATTTTACTTTTTATTCTAATGCTAATACAAGGTGCAACATGAATAACAGAAAGTGTAGTAATGTTACTTCAAGTTCTTCAGCAGCTTAAAGATCCCATGTATCACTGACAATTCACAAAAAGTTGATATTCTGAAAAAACTTGACGAAGGAACGCCACCACAAATCTCATTATTAATATGTAATTATTCTTATTTAAATGCCCATATATATCATTTTTTAAAATAAAATAACTTTAAAAATACATTTTTTGAGATTACTTATTAAATTAATTACTGGATTTCATATTTATCTTTCCATATTATACTGATTATAGAATTAAAATGCTGTCTAAGAATAATGAAATGGCGCATAATCCATAATACTCTATAATCTGCAATATTCCATAATCCGCACAACCTTTGGAATCAACTTGTGTGGATTATAGATCTTTGACTGTAGTAATTTTGTCTGTAATAGTGTGCGATTTTGTCATAACTATTTTCAAATGCATGTGTGTTGCATCTTGCGGGCTGGTGCAATAAATCCCTGACTAGCAAGAATTTGGAAAAATTCCCCCTCCCCCCCTGATAATTATTGTATATTAGTAAGTTATATTCACAACATTGGTTGATAGAAAAAAATAATGTTATTTTTCCATTATAAAGGCTTTCACATTTTGTTTTATAGCTATTCGGCACAATTTGAGCTTTAGAAAATGAGATTTAGTGCCAAATTATAAAAACAGCTATGAAAACAAACCTAATGAATGCTTATGAGTGTATATATATATATATTAATATAAATATAATTCTGCATTTACACACATTTATACATCAGATACATATAGGTATATGCATTACAATACTTTTTTAGATAAAATTTACTTATGTTTGCATAGTAAAATAAATAAATGGCCTTTTCATGTTAAATAAACTATACAGATGTTGAAAAAGCTGCTTGTGTACATGAAACAGAAAATAGATTGGCAACACATATTTTGCTACACTTATAGTTTTCAAAGTGTATTTTACTTGAAGTGTACATTAGCTTATAAACTATAAGTAGGTAATTTACTATTAATCTTATCCTATGATTTACTTATATGGTATTTTACTTTAATTTTATGTAATGAAATAATTTGATTAAAATATCATATAAATTAAATTTTTTAACCATTTTTATTCTAAAATAATAAAGTATTCACATGATAATTACTGTTCGGCAAAATTATTTGCTTTACTAGTGTGCTGAATACTTAAAATGGCTATAGATGCAAATAAAAATGAGTTCTTACACATAAAATTTTGTGTCGTTATACGATCAATCCACAAATTACAGAATTTTCAATAGAAGAATAAGAAAAGAAACATATCTTACCACAAATTTATTTTAGTAGAGAAAATGAGTCAGTAAATCGATTTAAAAACTTAGCTACTGTTACAATCTGAATATGCCATTTTGCCCATTTTATTACAGACGCCAGCATAATGAATGAATCAAGAATAAGGAATTCATTCATAAATAATGAATGACTTAATAAATGGAACACTCCTACAGTAGATTTTTTTAACTTAAAAATACCAATCGCCTTTGAATTATCAAAACAAAATATTTATTTATTAAAAAAATAAGAAGAATTTTCAAAATTTGTCAATCTAGCACTTAAACATGCCTTCAGGTTAAAAATTAGATGGGATTTGATATTGGAAATTCAGGAAAATTTACCTTAGATTTTTTGGCATAGCTTGTATAATGGCTGCCTGGTAATAAATATTACAAACAGTGATTTAAAAAAAATTCTGTACAAATTTCCATTGCAGTAATTTATTTGATAAATAATAATAAGAAGTATAAATACAAGATTCACTTTCAATGAATCAGAATTCAATTCATGATTCATTCTTTTATTGGCGTTCTGCATCTTCTGTTGTTTGCAATATCAAGTAACTTTTAAAACATACATCTGTTGTACCCAACCTATTGTTAGTGTTAAGGTAATGAAGTTTTTTTTGTTATTCTTCAACTAAAAACTCTACAATTTGTTAATTGATAATGACTGCACGAAATTTCATTTGTCGCAACTTTCATTTTTTCGCTGATTTATCATTGAATCATTTAAAGCATTATTAACCTGTCGCCGGGCGCGCAAATTTTCATCACATGAGCGGGCGCTCGTTGTAAATTTCACATCAGGCGAAGAAGAGTCAATTACTGCTGCTTTATTTTAATTTTACAAATAACTTAACTTTTAAATATAAGTTTTCTCTGATCACAATTTATGAAAGTATTTCGCAATACACTTATTTTGTTATAACTTACTATTCAAAAGTTCAGATATATAAAAAGCTACTTATTACTACAATCACAAAGAAGGAAAACTATGAATGGATAACTAAACAATAATTAAATATCTTTGGATTTATAGAATTAGTCCTATATTTAAACTCTATCAGTCGCTTCACATATTAAGCATAAGATTTTCGAGATTAAGGCTTTTATAAGGGTCTCTGAAGATAAGCCTTGCGCATTTCATGCACTGTTAAGTGATTGAAATGACAGGTGCAGCTGATTGGACAGTCTGAATTACAAATAACTTTCAGAAACTGAGTAATGAGATCCAATAAACGAATACAAATGGTTATTAGCATCCTTTACTGCTTGAATTTTGTTTTAACAAAGAGAGAAAGTGACTATTGTATTCTTTACAACGGCGTGCCCGACAGAAAGTTAAATGTTTCGTATTACTTGGTTATCCCATCAACCGATTTTGCCAAATTATACGTTTCGTTAAACTGTTTGCCAAATTATACAAATAAACATAATTTTTAAATTAAATAATCAATGAACAGTTAATTTAGTGAAACGTTAATGGAAATACTAAGAAAATGTCGCAAAAAACCTTTTGTTGACTTAAAAAAAGCATGTACAATCAAAGTTCCATAATCCGCACAAGTTGGGGACAAAGGTTGTGTGGATTATGGAATATTGAAGATTATAGAGCATTATGCGTCATTTTGTTATTCTTAGATGGTGTTTTAATTCTATAATCATTATAATATGAAAAAATAAATATGAAATATTAAAAATATCTAATATATATTATATATATCTAAAAATTAATTGAATAGGCTGTCTCAAAAAATGCCTTTTTTAAGTTACTATTTTATTAAAAACTGTATGTGCAGTTAAATCAAAATAATTACATGTTCTACAATACAGTTTCTTTTTTACTGTTAATAAAATAAATGAATTATATTTTAAAAAATAAATGTTTATTATGATTTTTTTTCATTTTTTTTAATTATTTGTTTAAAAAAAAACATTTTTGGATTACTAATTTGTAAATTTTTTTAACTGTTTTTTCATTGTTTATATTCATAAAGTAACACGGATTATAAAAAATTGCAAATTATAGAACTTTGACTGTAACGTGTTTATTATCAGGCTAATGTGATGTTTATGATAATTCAGTAATGACATTTATTCTTATAATTTGGTGATAGTGTTTTTGTCGACAGCTTAGCCAAGTAGAACCAAATATTTTGTTTTTTGCAGGTAGTTTTGCTTATATTATTTAATTTTAAAATAGTTCAGTATAATTTTATTGAAATTCTAATTTAAATACAACAAATTGGTTTGAATTTTTTTTCTTGTTTACTTTTAAAATGTTGTATTACTTTAAACTAAATTTGATTGTATTTTACTTAATTGAAACAAGTTATTTTTTAAATAATTAATCGCATAATGATGTGCCTTTATATTGAAATTTACATATCTGGGAGAGACTTTTCACTCACTTTAATAAAGCCGCTGCATAATGTTAAGTAAGTGAGCAGCTTGTTTCCAGATTTATCCTTTAAATTATAATATTTTTAAATGATTTTTTTTTTTTTTTTTTTGCATATGATAGCTGAGTTTAATTTATAATATAACAATTTTTTACTTTTCCGATTTTGGTTGGAGAATTTTCTTAAAAAAGTATTTTCAATTCTAAAACCAGTTCTGAAATTGAAAGTACCTTTAAAAAAAAAAGTTCTGCATCCCAGAGCAAAAAAATAGAAAATAGCCATACTAAAGATCAACCTCAGCAATCTTATGCCAAACAAGTATAAAAATATTCAAATTAAAAAAGAAATTAGAAAATACAGTCAAAGTTCTATAATCCGCACAAGTTGGGGCCTACGGTTGTGCGGATTATGGATTATTGTGAATTACAGAGTATTTTGGATTATACCTGATGTTATTGTTCCTAGACAGCATTTGAATTCTATATTCAGTATAATATGAAAAGATAAATATGAAATCCAATAATTAATTTAAAATGCCATTTCAAAAAATTGCCTTTTTCAAGTTATTTTATAGAAAAAATTGATATTTATATGCATGTAAATAAAAATAATTACATATGTTTCATAATACAGTTTATTTTTTACTGTTAATAAAATAAAATAGTTATATTTTTAAAAAAGATTTTCATAATGCAGTTTGTTTTTTACTGTTAATAAAATAAAATAGTTATATTTTTAAAAAAGGAGATTTTTTTATTATGATTTTTTTCAATTTTTTTATTATTTCTTTTAAAAATACCTTTTTAGATCAAAAATTTGTAAATTTTCTTAACTGTTTATTTCATTGTTTACATTCATAAAGTAATGCGAATTATAGAAAATTGCGGATTATGGGTGTGCGGATTATAGATCCTTGACTGTAGCTTGACCATTAGTTTAACATTATGGAGCGGGTGAATTCAAATGAGTAAAGAGTCCCCTTAAAAAAATACAGTTGAATCCTAGAACAAGAAATACACTGATTTTCAGGCTTATCTGACGGAACCGCAGTATAATTTTGTATTAAAAGAAATTTCACGTTAACAAGATTCAACTTGATTTGTTGAGGGGAGAAAAAAAAAACAGATTTAATGATATTTTTTTACAGCCATTACCGAATGAAATGCACATTTATTTTCCTGAAAGTATTTCCACAAAAATATATTTTCCAAATAAAATGTTATAATTTTGGTTTAACTCTTCCACCGTGATCAACTTGATGACTTTTTTATCTTGCACTGCATGGAAACAATATTTTCTATCCTGGAAATATTTTGTACTTTTTTTTGTTGATCTCTAAGTCAGATTTCCTTTAAAGAACTTGATAAAATATTTTTAACCTATTTACTTAGGTTTGATGCAACAATTTATCTAGTTGCTTAAAATTTGTATAATAGTATGGAATAAAAGTTTTTTAAAATCCCAATATGCTGTACTTTTCAAAAATTTATTTTTTTTAAATATTAATCAAAATTCCATATTAGTGTGGTTGGATTATGTTTAGAAGTGCCACAAGATGGGTAAATTCAAGGTTTTTATTAAATTTTTGACAAACTTTGCAATATACATTGAAACTGTCAACTGAGTACTGAATACATTTGTAGTATAAAAAGATAATATATATATTATTTGAGAAAGCAAATTTCAAAACTCGCCTTATCCACAACTCTCTTAAATCCACACAATTTATGTATGTAAACAATGAAAAATTGAGTTCAGATATAGAGACAAAATTTGACTCTTTTTTTAGTATTATACCAATTGCATATATATATTTTTTAATTTGCAATTTTTGTTAATATTACTGAATTCATGTCTTTTCATGAGGGAAGAATAAATTTATTTCTGAAAGAATTTAAAATCTTGTTATTATTGGTAATGACAATCTTCGGTACTACTCTGTTATTCCGTCGACCAATTTCGCCAAATTATACAAATCGCCAAACTAATAGCCAAATTATACATATTGACATAATTTCTATTTTAAATAACAAAAAAAAACCAAATAATTAGTGGAATATAATTAAAAAATACAAATAAAAAGTCAAAATAAAAATCACTTAATGACATTTTAAACACGTGAATCGCATTTAATGTCATTGAGTGTGACATTCACGATCATCCATTATTGGCATTTAATCTTATAGTTTGGCGATAATTTTTTGGTCGATGGGTTAACCTAGTAGTACCCAATCTTCTTACCAAATATATTTATGAATTAATCAAGCATTTTCGGTTATTGAGTCTCACTAAACCTGAAATGAAATTTTATGATTTTTATGTGAATTAATAATGTACCTCTATGAGGAAAGTTTCATTGAATAATGTAGAAAAAATATACAGTCAAAGATCTATAATCCGCGCACTCATAATCTGCAATTTCCTATAATTGGCGTTACTTTATGAATGTAAACAGTGAAATAAACAGTTATGGAAATTTGCAAATTCGTATTCAAAAATGATTTTTTAAAACAAATAATAAAAAAATTGAAAAAATCACAATAAAAACAGCATTTAAAAAAATATATAACTCTGTTACTTTATTAACAGTAAAAAACAAACTGCATTACAGAACATATGTAATTACTTTAAATGCATGTTTATATAAAAAAATTTTAAATAATAACTTTAAAAAGGCATTTTTGAGATAGCGTATTAAATTAATTATTAGATTTCATATTTATCTTTTCATATTATACTTATTATAGAATTAAAATGTTGTCTAGGAATAATAAAATGACGTATAAGCCATAATACTCTATAATTCACATATTCCATAATCTGCGCAACCTTTGGCCCCAACTTGTTTGGATTATAGAATTTTGACTGTATTTCATCTTTGTAATGAATATTTAATCATATATTATTCATTATTATTAACTTAATCTTGGCTTTTAATATTTTAATTATTTTTAAAATTATCTAATTTTTTTATTATTTTAGTTTATTACTCATTTTATTATACAATAAACTCTCTAAAATCTGCACATAATTTACAGGTGTAAACAATGAAACGTTCAATTCAGATATAGGTACAAAGTTTGACTTTTTTAGTTTTGTATCAATTCCATATATATTCTAATTTGTAACTTTTGTTGATATGACTGAATGCATGTTTTTTCATGAAGAAGGAAGGATAGTTATTTTTGGAAAAATTCAAGATATTGCTGTTATCATTGGTAATGTCAATCTTCTTACCAAATACATTTATGTATTAATCAAGCTGTTTTGGTTAAGTTTGACTAAACCTGAAATGAAACTTTCTAATTTTATGATTTTGATGTGAATTAATAATGTACCTTTATGAGGCAATTTTCGTTGAATAATTTAGGAAAAATACATTTCATATTTATAATGAATATTTAGTCATACATTAATGATTATTAACTTGACCTCTGCTATTAAGTTTTTAACCATTTGAAAAATTCTGTAAATTTTCATTATTTTAGTTTATTACTTATTTTAATATTTTATTATACTATAAGCATCCATTAAAGTTTTGATTACATTATATTTTACATTCAAATTATTGCTTAAGAAATGTAAACAAAGCAATGACCAGAAATCCACAAAATTCTAAAATCTGCACAGCCTCTGGTCCCAAGCTGTGCAGATTTGAGGGAGTCTACTGTATTGTAAGCATTCATTATAGTTTCATTGCATCATTAATTTGATTCAAATTATGGTTCAAAAAATGTAAACAAAGTAATGACCAGAAATCTGCAAAATTCTAAAATCTGCACAACCGCTGGTCCAGACCTGTGCAGATTTAAGGGAGTTAGCTTTATATATTTGAAAAATATGTGTTTCAAAACTCACCCTGTCTAAAAAATCAAATTTTCAAAAATCACAAAAAACTCTGACTGCATCTTCTGTTTTTCATTGAAAACCAAATTTTTACAATGCTAGAAATACATGAAAAAATCAGATCTTATGCAGATTATTGCATTTTTTGATGCAGATT
Organism: Maratus speculifer; assembly: GCA_964019185.1. Taxonomy (NCBI): domain Eukaryota; kingdom Metazoa; phylum Arthropoda; class Arachnida; order Araneae; family Salticidae; genus Maratus; species Maratus speculifer. The sequence continues at coordinate 3,235,860 of CAXHSM010001350.1, read as the reverse complement.
CACAACTAGAGTAGATTTATAATAAAAATTCGATTAAAAAAATTTTTGATAATGGTTAGTTTTGTAACTCACATCCTCATTTGTATATTAATTTGTTAAATAAATTGGTTTTGACTGAAATTTCTGTAAATAAATTATTATTTCTATGTACACCATATTCAAAGCATCCTACCTTAGTGATTAATATCAATTTCATATGTGTGTGAGTGTAACTCAATTAAATATATACAAAATATATCCATTATTTTTTCCTTATAGACTAATTTAGTGGAATTATTCTCAGTGCCTACTTATAAATGAACTATACATATTACACATTTCATTTTTAATACAGAATAGGGTCAGGTAGGGTAAAATGGGTATAAAATAACCTATTTTTGAATTTTCACTCAAATATTTTTGTCAAAATATTTTGTAACTATATTTTTTCTTTTATATGTACAGTAAATATGTTGAGAGTAAAATTAAATAATTTTCATTCAAAATTTGCTACACATATATTTATGAAGGGAGTGTTTATAATTATATGTCTTGTATACCCATTGTACCTTTCGCAGGTGAAAATTGGTATAGTGTGAGGTAAAATGGATATGTAAGTTTAATACAATAGTAAATGAAAAAAAATGCATATTATTGGTACAATACAGTGTGATAACATAGAATGATATGCCATGAAACTAATTTTAATTATTTAATTTCAAAAATTAGTACATACGGTAAATTTGACAAAAAGTTAACTATTGTCAGGTGGCGTAAAATGGGTAGTCAAAATATATTGTTTAAAAGCTAATTATTTTTAATTATATTTTCCGTTTTTTGAGCTCGATGTTATAATTGGCTGTTCTGTGTTCTATTCTACAATTTATATTTTTTCAATAGACTTTTTTTAAGTGAAAGACAACACCTTAATCTGAAGTGGACAAATTTAAGCCATGTGTAATCTGTTCTAACTTTCATCTCTGAGAGAACAAGAAGAGGATTTCACCTGAAAAAACTGAAACAAAACATGTGACACAAAAAAATGTGTAATATCTGTGTCTCAATTCTATTAATCAAGAGAAATCAATATATGTTTTATTTGAGTAATAAATTATTACATTGCATATTTTTATGTTTCTATCTTTTTTAATTTACCTCGAATGAATTGTAGTCATTGAAAAGAAAATACCATGCTGAATCTTATAAAAAAAAGTTGCTGAAATGTTAAGCCTAACCACATACCCATTTTACCCCATTTAAAAAAAAAAATGAGATTAAAAAAAAGAAATATTTTTTCCTTGCCTATAAATTGAAGCAGCAGCAAAAATGTACAACTAAAAATATTATGATACAATAACACAAATTCTTCAATAATCAGGACCTGGAGATGAAATTTAAAATAGATTACACATGGCTTAAATTTGACCACTTCAGTTTAAGATCTTGCCATTCACTTATAAAGAATCTATTGAAAAAATATAAATTGTGGAATAGAACTCAGAACAGCCAATTATAAGATCCAACTCAAAAAGCTGAAAATATAATTAAAAATAATTAGCTTTTAAACAATACATTTTGACTACCCATTTTACCCCACCTGACCCTATGTATGGTAAATCTCAATAACTTATATCAATCGCAAGACAGTTCGAATGTATGTGCGTATAGCATGCATAGTAGCCAACCTCTTGCTTTTAATAAATAAAATAAACATGCTTCTAACCAGAAAATTCTTTTAATAAAATGTGTCTTGCGTTAAACATAGTAGTAATTTAAAATGCACTTAATTTTATTCTTTTATAGAATTTCAAATTCAAATTGTAGTTTTTTGGTTTAAAAAAGACAGAACTGAAAGCCTGTTCATGAGCATGAACAGGCAGCAAACACATAGACCGACTGACTTCATAAACACTTTTAAACAACATTGGGAAATTCTTAAAAGATTAATGCTTTTTATCGAGTTTTGATTAAGAATTTTTCTTTTGACTTTACCCTTACAAAAATTTTTTTTATAGAACCCTATAACATCATAGCCCATTTTTATATAAGCTAGTTTTACAAAAAGGTATACAAATAATTTTAGAAGTTCAATAGAATAATCTACAAAAATATTCATATATATATTCTATAGAATAAACTAAAAGATATATTCTAGTTTTTGTATGAAAATAGTCATTCTCCTATATAGAGGTAGACTCCATGACTCATAATTTTATTTACATTGCAAACATAATATTTATTATAATTCTTCATACAAAATGATGACCATTCTTGGGAGTGTAATTTTGTCTAAGTTAATACACACTACAGGGAAATTTTAATCACTAGCAAGGGAATATGAAAGAACTTTGATGTAAAGTGCTAGTCGCCCTCTGGAATATTTGGTAAATGTAAATAGGGCCGCAGCTAGAAGTGAATTATTGGGAAGAGTACTCATATTTTTTCGCGCTCTCTCTCTATGACGTAGAAAGATAAATTATAGTGCATAATCACAATATTGGTACTTTGTTTCTCATTAAACTGCTATAAAATTTAACTTTATGCTAAGAAAAAAATATCATGATGAAAAATTTCATTAAATTTGCTTTATTTTTCTATTATAAAATTTTTTATTTTAATATTTATAATTTTCTTTATGATAAATTTGTTTTATAGTGGTTGGTATTTAGTTATCATGTAATAATTTTATATATAGTTTAATCAGTATATAATTACCAGGGTTGACAAGTTTTTGACAGTGTGCAGTTTTATACGGTTTAAATTGTTATCTCAAAACCCTCGTCAGAAAGCTCAAATACTACACTGATCTGTAAATTTTAAAATTAAATATCTGTCACTCATATATAACATTAGATGTAATATTAAACATTTACTGTGACTGTATTGTATATTATCATTTCCGGAAAAAAAGAAAAAAATTGGCATTAAAACGAAAATTTAGCCTGTCTCTAAAATTTCTCAACTAGCAATGCTTCTGCTATCAAGCCCTGCTGGTTTAGCATCATGTAAGAGAGTATTTTCTAACTTTGGCTTCATACACTCTAAACTCAGAAATCGTTTCAGTGTAAATAAATGTGCTAAAATAGTCATGTGCTATAGGATGCTGCGGGCTAAAATTGATCCAGATTACTAACTGTAAAAAATCATTTTTTTCTCTTTGAAAATTCTAAAAAACAAAATTGTTTTATTGAAATTAAAGTAATTCATTTTTTTTAATTATTAAAGTATATTGCAGTATTATTACAGTTATTATTACAGTAATTAATTTAAAATAAAAAATTTCTTAAATCATTAAGACTTGTTCAATATTTCCCTCTTATTCTTAAAATGTTTTAAAGCTCATTGCTTTTTACTGTTTAAGCCATTTTTGACGGTTGAATCAGTTTTTGATGCTGGCCATGTCAAAAACCAGTTTCTGCAGTCAGAAAGCCAATCCTGATAATTACAAAGTAAACGTGATGCACCTCTAGAAATCCCCACATCTGATAATTAGGTTTCTATTGTAGTTTAGATTACGACGATACAAATTTTATTTCCTTTCAAATTAGCACATTGATTTTTATTTTTCATAATTTTTTTTTCTTATATACTGTTTTTTAATGAATCATAAAAAGTTATTAACTGATGTTTGTTTATTGCAGATACATAAAGCTTTAAAGTCTGGAATATGCTGCAAAATATTTCTCTAAAAAATAATTTTGGAAAAATAAATTCTAGATCACAGCAGGAAAAATGTTTTGTGTGTGAAATATGCAACAAAAGATTCACTAAAAAGTGTAATTTTAGCACACACCTGTTACTTCATTCTGGTGAGAAACCTTTTATCTGTGAGATATGCAACAAGGATTTCACTCAAAAAAGTAATTTAAACAGTCATCGGTTGACTCACATTAAGAATAAACGTTTTGTATGTGAGATTTGCAACAAGAAATTCTCTTGTAAGAGTAGTTTAAGCAGCCATATGTTAATGCATACAGGTGAGCAACCTTTCGTGTGTGAGATATGTACCATGAAGTGCTCTCGTAAAAGTGATTTAAGCAAGCATTTGTTAATTCATACTGGTGACAAATCTTTTATATGTGAGATATGCAACAAGAGTTTTTCTCAAAGGAGTAATTTAAACAGTCATCTGTTAACTCATACTGGTGAGAAACCTTTTGTTTGTGAGATATGTAGTAAGAAGTTCTCTTATAAGACTAATTTAAACTCACATTTGTTAATTCATTCTGATAAAAAACCTTTTATGTGTGAGATTTGTAACAAAAAATTCTCTCGTAAAGACGGTTTAAACAGTCATCTGTTAATTCACACTGGTGAAAAACCTTTTGTGTGTGAGATATGCAACAAGAAATTTACTCAAAAGAGTAGTTTAAGCAGGCATTTTTTTATTCATACTGATAAATAAACCTTTCGTGTGTTAAATATGCAACAAAAAATTCAGCCAAATGAGTAGTTTAAGCGCACATCAATTTATTCATACTGGCGAGAAACAATTTGAATGTGAAATATGCAACAAAAAATTTTATTGAAATAGTGATTTATGCAAGTATATGTTGATTCATACTGGTGAAATACTGTGTGAGGTACGCAACAAGAAATTCTCTGTTAAAAGTGATTTAAGAAAGCATTTGTTAATTCATACTGGGTAAAAACCTTTTGTGTGTGTGAGATATATAAAAGAAATTATCTCCTAAGAGTAATTTTAGCAAGCATCTCTTAATTCATTCTGGCAAGAAACACTTTTTATTTGTGAAATTTGAACAAGAAATTCACTCAGATGTGCTATACTTGCAGTCATTTTTTAATTTATGCCTATAAGAAACCTTTTTTGTATGTAATTCTATATTAGATTATAGAATCTATATTAGTGTCTATATTAGATTTCTTATTTATATTTTCTGATTATACTGATTATAGAATTAAAATGCTGTCTAGGACTAATAAATGACGCATAATCCATAGTACTCTATATCAACAATATTCTATAATCCGAACATGCTTTGGCCCCAGCTGGTGCGGATTATGGAACTTTGACTGTATTTAAAAAAAAAAAAACGAACAAAAATTCATGCATAAAGCATAGAGTATGAAAAATAATCCAATGCAACAAGAATAATTTGTTAAAACTTTGGTGTTTTATAATATAGAACATTTGAAAAAGAGTGTTTTTTCCTGAAATGTCTGTAAAGGCTTATTCTGCTGATACAAAGAGTCTCCGTTTTCCATCTATTACTGTTTCTGTTCTGCAATTACTGCTGCAAGTAATATCTCATTAGCTTGAAATTAAATGAGCATGTTGTTGTTGGTGAGATATCCGATTTAGTTGTATAGTTTTTGCTAGGTTTGGTTTATTATTTCTGAAAATATATTTTGCACCATAATGCTTTTTCTACAGCAATTCAGACTATTTTCAAACTTTCATTTGTTCAAAGAAAATGGTGCATCTGTTTAATGTATTTAAATGATAAAGCATGGATGCTAAAATTTCCGAATAAGGTTTTTAAATTATACCGTTTATTTTGAAATATTGTCAATGTGTTCGTTAATTTTTTTATTTACATGTATAATTTTTGTGGAATTGTATACATGTTTACCAATAAAAGAAAATTTTTTGTTTTATTAATTTACTTGTGTGATAAGATATATGTACGTAGTAGATTCAAAAGTTCGGGGACAAGTTGTAAAACACATTACCCTGAATAGTTCACAGCACCGAAGCATATCGACCTACAAAGTATTCACATTGGGCGATAATACACTTTTGCCAGCACTCGTATAACTTCTGGAATCACCGTTGGAAGACAATTTCCGCAATCTCCTGCGCCTAAAAGGCCTCCTGCGATGTTATTTTCACCTCATTTGATGACTAAAAACGGCGTTCCTTGTGAATGATTTTCATTTATTGAATCATGTAAAAGCCACACGGCGTTACGTCCAGTTGATAGGGGAGATGTGGAAGCATACTAGTCGAATTTTGACGAGGAACTGTTTTACCAGTTGGTATCGATGTGCTGGTGCGTTGTCAAGCAGAAAATACCAGTGTGTAGCCTCTGCGAAGAATCTCAACCCTCTTAAAATGTCGATGCCATTTATAAACCTTTCTTAGCATTTTCAAAGTCTCCATTGGTGCTTTACCTTAAAATTGAGAGAATTTAATGCTGCAATACTGTTCAAGAAAAGCCATATTTCTTACGTCGTGGAGCAGAGTTAACTAACTTCGGAAGATGCGCGTGCGGTATGGTCCCATGAAATAGGCTAATCAATTTGAGCAAGTAGGAGGTTGTTCAGAGAATACATTTCAAATGGTTTTATTTTAAGCGCTTACTTTCGTTGTAAAGAATGGCCGCAGTTTCAAATTTTTTTTATCGTATTACGGTTATATATATATACAGAACATATATATATATATATATATATATATATATATATATATGTTCTGTTTTTCTATTCTCAGTTACCTAGCTACTGCATTTCATAACCTATAATAAATAAACCATTTAATAATCATGATTGCGAAAATTTTAGCACAAAAGTGCAGCAGTTGAAATGAAAGATTCGTTAATCTTTAATAATCTTCAACACAGCTTTGCACTAAATTTAAACCTAATTAGTAAGACTATTTTTTTTTAATTTAATGTAAATACTATTAAAATTCTCACAATAAATATCTTATAGTGTGTGCTTGATATAATTTAGGCAAATAGCAGAGGACCCGAGGATTAATGATTATCCAGCGCATTTAATGGTCTCTAAATATGCTTTTTTGGGGGTAATTTTAGGTGTTAATGCTATCCAGTAAATTAGTATAAATTTAAATTAAACTTTTAACTTGCCAAAAGTGAAAAAAGAGATATTTAAATGGATATAAATATTGTTCAATAAATTATTCTGAAAATGTGGAAAAAAATGCTTTAAAAAATCAATAAAAACATTCATGTTCATAGACGACTTTTTTGGTAGAGCACCTGGTTTCGTTAAACTTCCGATCTTGTAATTTTTGTTTTACTAAGTTCATTTTTTATTTGTTTGTGAAATTAATTTTTTTAATCAATACAGATCTGTGTAAAGTTGCTGATTACGCGTAACATGTAGATCAGTTTATTAACCCTCTAATCATTGCACCTGTGGGAGCGACGATTAAGGAGCTATAAGGTATTTATATATCCTTAAGTATAATTATTTTCTCCACTTTTAGTGTGTTATAATTTTAGTTAACGGATAATAAGTAATTTTCTTGCTCATTTATATAGAATATTTTTAATTAACGTCTTACATATATAACCATCAAATTTTTTTATTGGAAACTAAAATTATAAAAGTACTAGATTTCTAAATTATATACGAATTACATAGAATAGTGTCAGTTGAAGTTAATTTTTCTATTTGAATTATTTCCTTCTGTTTTTACTTCTCTTGAAACTTTCTAAGAATTTTATATAATAAAAATTTGTGTAATTAAAAAATAAATAATATGTGGATTGTAGGGTGTTGAATATTGTATAAATTGTAATTTACATACAATGAACTGCAGAGCTGATGACGAAGCTCCAGTTCTGCGTATTTACATATTAAATAGCTTATGTACACTCACAAAAAATTTTAAAAGAAATTCGTTTTAGCGCTAGAATTGAAAATCGAATGTCCCCCCCCCCAAAAAAAAAAGTTGTTTTACAATATTTTGGAAGGCATTTTTAATCCATGAAAAGGTGGGAGGAGTTATTAAGAATATGAAGGGTAGTATTGTTTCTTATGCATTTTTTAATTATGAATCGAATGACGTCATCTAGAGCTCTATACCATCATTCGTTACACAATTAACGTATGTTTTATGCATACAGTATTGATAATTATACTTTATTATTCAGCCTCTTTTTGTTACATTTATTTTATGTTCATAGCATTTTCTTTATAACATATCAAATGATATCAAAGCAATAGCATCATTTGAAACTCGATTCCGTCTCGAGGTCTTATTAATACTGGCCCTTAACCAGGTGGGGGCAAGGGGGGCTGAGCCCCCTCTAATGATTTTAATATTTTTTACTTTTTTTTACAAAATGTATATTAAATTTCCCCAAGAAAAAAAAAGAAAAAAAGTAAAAAAGAAACTAACTTCACTTTTAGATCTTTTAACTGCTTTGAATGCACTTCAATATGCTAAACATTATTCTTTCAGAACATTATTAGACTACTATTAAAAAAAGCTCTGGCGAGCACAAAAAAAGGTTAATATGTTTTTAAGTATAAAAAAGGATTTGAAAAGTGCTTTTGTTAACAATTCAGCATGAGGAAGGACTAAGTGAATTGTAGACAAGAAGGGATCCCTAGTCCTTAATCATGCTTAATTGTTAACAGAAGCACTTGTCAAATCCTTTTTTATACTTAAAAACATATTAACCTTTTTTTGTGCTCGCCAGAGCATTTTTTAATAGTAGTCATTTAATTTTTTTGGTAAAAACTAAAGATTTTCTAATATCTTAAAAATAAAAAAAAATTGCTGCTGTAAAAAAATTTAAAAATAATGTCAGCAGCAGAAAATTTCTACGTATTGTTATTATTGAACAACATACATCTGACTTGTGTGCTCGACATGAAAGCCTGCTTAAAAGTCATCTTCAATATGCAGGGACGAGATAGCACAAGGAAATTTTACTGCACAAGAGAAGTAAGACCGGAAGCTCAACACAAAATGTGTGTGCAATGGAGCCAACGGAATTTGAACCCACAACCCCATACGCTCGCAAGCGATTAGCGGCATCGTGTCTTAACCACTCGGCCACGGAGGCCCCTTTTAGTGTATTAGAATAATCAAAAAAGTCATTGCATTGCCATATAAAATGCATGATATGAAAACTAAAACATGGAGTCGAACGAAAAATAAATAATGTGTTCACAATTTTATTCAATGAATTGAAAACTATAATAACTAAATATATTCAAGGTACTTTCTCGAATGGAATAAAAAATTTTAGAAATTGAATAATTCTAGAAATTGAATAACAATTAACATAAGAATATTCCCGAAGGAATAAGAACTAAACACAAAAGCATTTCTAAGCAAAAACGAATTTACGCAACTTGCATCCAATGGGATGTAAGTACACCTACCCGCTAAATACGTTACCACGAGACTCCCAGTATCCCACCAGAGATGCTGACAATTTTAATATAGTACCTGTATAAATACCTATATACAGGGTGTCCAGCAAATAACACCCTGATTTCAAAATTAAATTTCTCAAAAACAAAGATCGATAGTAATATGCGGTAAACGGTTTTTTCATTAGGTAAGCTGTAAAAATCTTATACAGAAATTTCAAACAGTGATTATTTTGAAAAAATTGCGTTTTGATTGCATAGAATGCTTTGATTTAATCTTTTTCTTGTTTTACATTGCCTGCAGATAAATAACTTTTCAGCTTACAGTGCAATATTTTAAAGATTTTTCGAAGTAAATTTTTAGAATTTCAAAATTTCAAAAATTTAATTTAAAAAAACTGTGAAATGTGGCACTTTAAGCCAAAAACCACATTCTCTGGCAGCAATCTAAAGCAAGAAAAATGTCAAATCAAAGCATTCTTTGCAATCAGAACACAATCTTTTCAAAATATTTACCGTTCGAATTTTTTGTATAAGATTTTTAAACCTTACCTGATAAACAAACCGTTTACTGCAAAATTCTATTGATCTTTGTTTTTGAGAAATTTAATTTTGAAATCGGGGTGTTATTTGCTGGTCACCCTGTAAGTTATGTGACTGTCATGAAGAGCTCTCGTCTAACTGCTTCATTTTTTATAAGCCAGGTGGCTATTTTGCTACTTTTATTTTAGCTAGCTCAAATGGTTCAATCGCCAAATAGGTTTCCTTCACCATTATTTTATTTTAAATATAAAGCTGTCGCTGACTTTATTTAAAATACACAACTTTCATTTAAAACACATAAATTAAAAATATATTTATATCAGATGCATTTAAATTATTCGTTTTTCTTTCATCTTATTAAAAATACTATGAGTAAATAAATTAATGTACTTTTTCAGTAGTTATACATGACGAAAAAATTCTTGGCGGGAAAAGAAATTTGACAATGTATATTCTAGCAACCTATTTACTGTTTCATATATACAAGCATTTATTTTTCTGATGTCAGTACAATGTATTTATAGTACTATTTAATTATCCTGTCGAGAAAGAACTATACAGAAACTGTAAAATAAATGCCAATAATGGATGAACATAAATGTTACACTCATTTGACATTAAACACTCTATACTTGTTTGTTGAGTCAACAAATGATTTTAAATTCGATTATTTATTTGTATTTTTATTAATGTTTTACTAATTTGTTTGCTCTTTTCTTATTTAAAATAAATTTTATGTCAATAAACGAATAGCTCTTGATATTAAGTTAGAAAAATATAATATATTTTATTAATATTATTTTATGGTTATATCCGCCTACATTTTTTGACTAAATAAGAAGCATTTGACTCTTTACAAACTTCTGCTAACATTGATGTGTTTTATGTCCCTTAATAAATTCTATTAATACATTTAAAATACTTTAATGTTATTCACATATGCGATATCGTAAAAATTTCTCTTTACGATTTGATTTAATAAATTCTGGATTAGATTATGAAAACTTTTATTAGTATTGACGATTCAAGAGCTTGAATACGCCATCTGGTGAAGGAAAGATGTAACTTCTCCATTTAGGATAAGGCCGTGTAAGCTCAATGCATTATATGCGTTTTAAATTTGTTCAGAATAATTATTCTTTTGCACAATTTCAGATTTCCTGTGACATTTGTTTTCTGTCTTATATGACGAAGTAAATATTATACGAATTTGAATATCGAAAACTTTTAAATACATTTATAATACAGAATTGTTTCAATGGGACTTTAACATTAGTTAAAGGGAAATTAAAGGGACAATTATCCTTTATCGAAGGCTGCGAGCAGCGCCTCTATAGGCCGTTTTAGTTCCTAATTATTTTATTCGAAATCATCTAAATAAAACAAATTTTATATTTGGTATATCTGTATGCCATAAGTAAACGTCATCATTAAAATAATCCCTTTCGTTAGGGATTTTTTTAAGCTAAATTCATTAATTTTCTAAACTTAAAATTTTAGAATGGCAACATTTTTCCTTTTGAGTAAATTGGCGAATAGTTTGATGATTTCTATAAATTGATGAAATTGGTCTACCTGATAATCAAGTAGCATCGTATGTAATGTAAATAAACCAATTACGCATTTTTGGCACACATATCATATGCGCACCACGTTGGCGTGATTTCTGCTAATGTCATATACGTATCATCGAGGTATTTAACTGGTGCCAGAGTGTCGTTACTTTGTTTGATATGGTAACGCGGATGTTATTGTTTATTTATTAATATATTGGGTACTACTTAGTATCCCGTTGACCAATTTCGCCAAATTATACAAATCACTAAACAAATAGCCAAATTTTGCATATTTACATAATTTTCATCTTAAATAACGAAAGAACAAGTAAATAAGTAAAACATTAATAAAATAGAAATAAAAAGTCGAAATAAAAATCACTTGATGACGTTTTAAACATGCATTTCGTGACAAATATCATTGAATGTGACATTCACGGTCAACCATTATTGCCATTTAATGTTGTCATTTGGCAATAGTTTTTTTGGTCGACGAGATAACCAAGTAGTACCATAAATTGTTTATTTACTTTTATTTCTTTTTAAATTATATAAATTGTTTTGTTCCATAGTTATTAAATAAACTTTTTTTATTTATTGTAATTCCTTCTTTTAAAAATATATATGTAACTGATATTCTAAAACGATATTTTCGTCAAGTTGGCGGCAGAAAAAAAACAACAAAAAAACAAAAAAAAAAGCGCCAATGTGGTTTTTTATGAGATTTGACTTTTTTTTTATAGAAACAGAAATAATTTATACGAAAACAAAATAAAAAGTTCATCGGGTTTTTTTCAGACCTATTTATATATTTTGGCATTATATCCTCCCTTTTTGAAGTCAAAATCGCACCAAGCTTTGCTAAATGGATGAGTATCAATCTGACCCTCATAACATTAGTAATAATTGATCTAGAATTATCTAACGTACCTTAAAAAAAAAGCTGACATATTCTCACGTCCGAATCATCTGGGAGTGTACCACTCTTGTGTCGCGCCAAACCGGATATATTACCGGTACGTCCTTCCCTTATGTCACAAAGGATCAAATATATGTTTATAAAAATTTAAAACCATATTATTACGCTTCTTAAAAGAATCCGCTAAATGGTCTTTCGGCGCCAATTTATATTTATTCGCCAAACGCACCAACAGAAAAGAAATAAGGAACTCTTTTTTTCCCTTAAATGTTGCCATGATCGCTTAAATTTGTTGATTTCGTTATGTGAACCTGCAGATTTAGTACGATGCGCAAGTAAATAAAATTATGAATAAAATATCATATTACAATGCTTAGTATAAATTTAAGGGAGACCAATTTGGTTGCTACAGACGGCTAGTAGTTTAAATCTACTAAAAAACACTTTTCAAATGTAAAAAAAAACAAGCAAGAAAGAAAAAGGATGAAAGTTGTGTCTAGAAAATGATCTGATATCAAATTTCTAAGCTTATAATATGGTGATTATTTAACATTTTCCCCCCAAAAAAAATTACTACTTCTAAGTCAGTGCCTTTGCATATGTTGATAATAATCAATTTCTCTTGTACTAAATACATCGTAAATGTGTTTTGAAAATTCAAATGTTTTAAAATTATGCGTGATGGGCTTGGCGGCCATTTTTCCATAGTGTATACTAATTTCTATGTACACAAATCCATAGTTAAAATTTAAAACTCAAAATTGTTACTTAAGCAGACATTTCCGCACTAAAAGTCTGGTGTTGAAATTTACAAGTTTTGTTTAGTTGTAGACAATCTATAAATAGTTCGCTGGGTGGTAACGTGTTAAATATATTTGTCCATAGTTAAAAACAGAAGTTTTAAATTATACTAAATGTAAACTTACTACACTTTCCTTTACAAACTTGGTGCTTGGAAATTTGTGTAAAATATGAAAAGATGGCCACGAAGCCCATCATGCATATTTTTAAGACATTTAAATTTTCAAAACACATTTACGATGTATTTAGTACAAGAGAAAAGGATTTCTATCAACATATGCAAAGGCACTGACTTAGAAATAGTAATTTTTTAATGGAAAATGTTAAATAATTACCGTAATATAAGCTTGAAAATTTTATATCAGACCATTTTCTATACACAACTTCCATCTTTTTTTTCTTGCTTGTTTTTTTAACTTTTGAAAAGTGTTTTTTAGTAGATATCACACCTTTTTTTTAAAGAGATTATATAAAATTTAAATAATCTGCTCACTCAAACTAAAATGACTTCTCGTAGAGCCTCTGTATGTAGGAAGTAAAAAATATAAGTGCATCTTAGAGTAATTAATTTTTTAAAAGCAGCGAGAATCAACTTCTTTTCTTAAAGTATCATTCTTCTTCAATTTATATGGTATTTAATTTTGATGAAGAATGAAAATTTTGTAAAAAACTGATAGAATCGAAAAAAAATATAAATCTATAGGTAAAATCTATAGGTAGTATTTTAGTTAGATATAATACGATAATCGAAATATTATATACATCTATAGTTGGCATTTTAGTTAGATATAATACGAAAATCTAGTTTAGCAATCAAACAAATAGTACACTGAAATTTCTCTTTCAGTAATTTGTACCAATACACGGACACTTGCTTGAAAGCATTTTGTACATCCCTGTATTTTTTCTGCTACCTTTACATTCACACTACTATTTAGCTTAAATTTAATCAGACTAAAATATTCTTAGAACTAGTAAAATTACACTTCCAAAAATTATCATCCATTGACGGCATATATCTAATTTTTTGCGTGGTCCTATAAATCGTTTTATCTGTATTCAGTAAGCTTCATTTAATATTCTAAATGTAATTCAGCATAAAAATGCATAACTAATTTAAAAACAGGTATTAAATTATTAATAAGAAAATGTAACCAAAGATATTTTGTGATTTGTTGGTCTGTTCGCGAACGAAATGCCAGACTTTTACTGTTAAGCTGAAATTTAACTCGGACTAAAATATTCTTAAAACTTGTTAAATCACACATTCAGAAATTGTCATTCGTTGAAGAACATATGTCTATTTTTATTTATTTATTTTTTTTTTTTTTGCGTGGTCCTGTAAATCGTTTTATCTGTATTCAGTAAAACTCTTTTAGCATGCTAAATATAAGTCAGCATAAAATTGAATAACTAATTTTAAAACACAAATTCATTTTTTCCTTGAAAAATAAAGTTAAAGATAATAAAGAATAAAAAATCCCAGCTGGCTATCGCCCAGGTAGCTTAACAGGTAAAGCATTGGCCTTGTAAGCGAAGTATCTGGGTTCGATTCCCAGTCTGGTCAATTTTTCGCTCAGTTGGAAATATTCAATTCATATGATTACTTTACCAATCAGTTAGATTGTGTTGAAAATAATAGTAAAGTTAAAGATACTTTTTTATTTGTTTGACTGTCTGCGAACGCAATGCCTGACTTTTACTGTTCAGCTAAAATTTAACTCAGACTAAAATATTCTTGAAACTATTAAAATCAAACTTTCAGAAACTGTCATTCGTTGACGGCCATATATCTATTTTTATTTTATTTTATTTTTGCGTGGTCCTGTAAATCGTTTTATCTGCATTCAGCAAACATCTTTTAGCATGCTAAATGTAAGTCAGCATAAAACTGCATAACAAATTTGCAAAGACAAATTCATTTTTTCCTAGGAAAATAAAGTTAAAGATACTTTTTGATTTGTTTGTCTGTCCGCGAACGCAATGACTGACATTTACTGTTCAGCTAAAATTTAACTCAGACTAAAATACTCTTAAAACTAGTGAAATCACACTTCCAGAAATTGTCATTCGCTGACTATATCTATATTTTCGCGTGGTCATGTAAATCGTTTTATCAGTATTCAGTAAACATCTTTTGGCATGCTAAATATAATTCAGCATACAAAATGCATAACTAATTTGAAAACACGAATTCATTTATTCCTAAGAAATTGAAGCGAAATATGTTTTCTGATTTGTTTGTCTTTCCGCGAACGAAATGCCAATCGTTTATTAATGATAAATATAATTGGTGAATATTGGTCTGGAGACCATCTTTTCGTATTTGACACTAATTTCTATGTATCCAAAAATACTTATTCAGACATTTAAATAGCAGACACTTTCGTACTTAAATACTGGTGTTGAAATTTAAAAGTTTTGTCCAGTTGTAGGTAATCTATAAATAAATCGTTGGATGGTTATGGATTAAATATTGCTTAGAAATTTGGGTAAAATATGGAAAAATGGTCGTAAATCGATATGATATAAAATATTATTGATTAATATAATTGTACAAATTGGGGGTAATTCCAGAGATTACCCCCTTTAAATAAAAATTTATGGTAAAATCGTATTCATCATACATTGACGTCAAACTTGTTATCTATGTTAATTCTCTGCTCAAACCCAAAGCTAATATCATTTACCATGGTTCTCTTTTTTTATATGAAAATCACACTCAACACAATTTTTTTTTCAAAAGTTTTGCTTACATCAGGCATGAAACTTTCAATGCTAATAATTTTAAATGACTACTCTTTAGAAGATATTTCTTTCTTCAAAAGTTAATTTTATTTTAAAGGTCTTTCTAAAAATGAACTTTTACACTGTTTTATTCGGAAAAATAATTGAAACTTGAAGTGTCAGAACCTAAAATGATTTGCTTTACTATAATGTAGCTAGTGCACGATTGACAGGTTTATCGTACAATGGCATAATTTGTTAATTAATTAGCAATTTTTTGCTTATTAAGGATAGAAATTTTATTTTTTTAAACTGAATTTTACAAAAGCACGTCGCTTGAATAATTACTTGTCCGAAAATGCACTCTTTAGCTTTTTCTGTCCCTTTTTTAAGTCTATACCTTGATTGAAAAAAATGTTTGACGATGAAAAAAGTGATGATTTTTAGTATCTCGACGTTTTTTAAAAAATCTTGTATCTTTCTTTATAATAATTTTATAAAGATGAGTTTGATCTCAAATTAAAGCTTTTCTTCATTAGATTCTTCTACCTTTAGTTTTATTTCTCTATGATATTTAATTTCTTAAATATCTGAAATTTTAAAATGCCATGTTTGGTCGATTTAACATGTAGAAGTTGTCTCAAGTATAATAAGCAGTTAAGCGGTCATTATGTTCTTGGCGTTTCTTTGTTTGGCGTGCATATTATTTTTTCTAGCTTGGTTTGGCAGAACGACCGTCCTACTTGATGTTTAATCATTTCTTGTTACTAATGATGAACAGACTTTTAGAGATATGAAACTGTACGATGCAGCAATCTTAGGCAGGTGGCATGTGAGGCATGTCATTCAGCATGTTGCTTGACTTCATGAAAAAAAAACAGGTTTTAAACGGCTTTTATCTATGTTTCGACCTGTTTCTTTTCTTAAAGCGCAATTCATCTTCCTCATGTCGCCTCAGTGTGCAGTTTGCATTAGACAGAAATGATGCAGACCTGCCAACTACTACGCCTGTTTAAATGATATAAACATTTTTGGAACTACATTATTTTTAGCAAAGTGTATTCCAACTATATTCAATGTTATGTATTACAATAAATATGGTCAATTATTTACAACAATTTCTGGTTCAAATACATTTATTTGACTTAAAATAGGCGTAGAAGTTAGCAGCCATGAGAATGCAATTTAATTAACTAACGATTAATCCTTTATTGTAGAAATTTTCTATATATGTATATAATTAAATCTATATATCGGGCTAATAATGAGAAAAATTGTAAAACAAAATAATTTTCTAAAATTTAGCTAAAATTTGATGTTATATGGTATGAGCCACATGGACACATTTAGGATTTTAAAATATTTCACTGCTTTATTTTTCAACTGAATGAAATGAAATTAATTTTTTTCTGCTTAACACTTCGCAACATTTTTATATTAATATTTTTAAATATTTAGTAAAAATAATGTACGTAAATCTTACCCTAATAACTTGATAGATCCCCCCCCCCCCCCGATGAACACAATCTAATTTTTTGTCTAATGAAGCCATCTGATATGAACAAAATGAGTTATATACAATCTTTGGATTGTTCTTGATCAGTTATATTGATCATGTTCGTGAAATTTATGGCACATAATAAAAACTAGTTGGATGTGCCAATCCCAAAACTTTCTTCTATCTCATACATACATTTTAATATAAAAAATAATTACTCATTTTAATGCTTTAATAATTTTAACTCAATACCTTACCAATTTTGATTTTTATCTTAAATTTCTGCTTCAATCAATTAATCGGAGTAAAAATGAATTTCCGTCTCTGCACGAGCCGATGGACAATAGAATGATAAGCAGATTTTTTTTCAAATTCAGGGAGGACCTACTTGTACCAAAAAATAATCATATACAAAATGCTTAGTTCAGTTCTAGAATTAACTTCATAGACTTTTATGTGGTGCAATATTGAAAATGGCATAAAATTCGGTATTGCAGCGCCCCCTTCCGGCGGATTTTTTTTAGATTAAAGGCGATCCAACTAGCCATAGCCATACACTTACACAAAAAATTTCGTTCGATTCGATGCATAACTTCATGTACTTTTGGTCGGTACACTATTGAAAATGGCACAAAAATCGCGATTGCAGCTCCCCCTTCCGACGGATTTTTTTCTAATTCAGGGAGGACCAACTAGCCATAGTCATACAGATACAAAAAAATTTGGTTCAATTCGATACATAACTTCATATACTTTTGGTCGGTACAATATTGAAAATGGCACAAAAATCGCGATTGCAGCTCCCCCTTCCGGCAATTTTTTTCAAATTCACGGAGGTCCAACTAGCCATAGTCATACACATACACAAAAAATTTGGTTCAATTTGATGCATAACTTCATATACTTTTGGTCGGTACAATATTGAAAATGGCACAAAAATCGCGATTGCAGCGCCCTCTTCCGGCGGAATATTTCAAAACTGAAGGAGGACCTGCTTGCCACAGCCAAAAACATTCACAAAAAATTTGGTTCAATTCTATGCATAACTTCATACACTTTTTGATAGTAGAATGGCGACATAGAGACAGATACACAGACACACGGACAGACAGGCAATTTCTAGAAACATGTTTTTTGGAATCTCTGACCCCTAAAACGTGTAAATCCGTTGAAAACCGGAAGTCGAAAAAATTTTCGATTACAATACTTTCTTCTATTGAAGATAGAAGAAAGTAATTATAATTTTTTAGGCATGTGACAGTCATGGCACATGGTGCAGTAAAGGGTTAACTTATCATCTCTAGCAAGCAACAAAAAGCCAGATATTTTATTCAGTAGAAAAAAAAATAATACTTTGAATTCCTTAGCATACTGAAAACAAAGAATTAGAAATACCTCAAAGGCATACTATAGCCAAGTAAGGCTATTCTGATAAAAATAATCATGGTCATAATAAAAAGCCATAATGAGATAATTGGGTACCACTCAGTTATCCCGTCGACCAAAAAACTATTGCCAAATTATAGAATTAAGTGCCAATAATGTATGATCATGAATGTGACGTTCAGTGACATTAAATATGATACACGTGTTTAAAACGTCATTAAGTGATTTTTATTTTGACTTTTTATTAGTATTTTTATTAATATTGTTCTCTAATAATATGTTTTTTCGTTATTTAAAAAAAATATGTCAACATGCATAATTTGGCTATTAATTCGGCGATTTAAATAATTTGGCGAAATTGGTCGACGGGATAACCAAGTAATACCGAAAATTGCTATGGATTTAAACATCAGCAAAGTTTCTGCCACCCAAATATTACAAATGTCAGTTCATTCGTAACTATACCAAAATTATATGTAGATATTTTTACAAATATTTTAAAGAAATAATACATTAGATATTCAGTGATGCCAAGGGGATATAATGTTTGTGTTCTTAAAATGGAGACATTTCCAAAAATATGGAAATAGAAGTACTCAACATTTTTTAATAATGTGTAATAATACTGCAAAATAAAAGAAAAAAAACAATTTAATTGAAACTTATACAAAAAT